>RAHL01000405.1:14150-68678 GCA_003713215.1 Paradisaea rubra
GTCTCTTTCTGAGGCTCCCAGGTGCTGAAGGAGCTGTGGGTGGGCACCCCACAGGGGTAAGCTGGGGAGTGCTTCAGGAGCAGCCGTGCAGGGGAACACAGCTCGCCAGCTGGGGAGAGCCGCCCCTGCAGCTGTGGGCAGCTCTCAGGCAGAGCTGCCTGACAAGAGAGGAGAGGCGGCTTGGGGGTCACCCAGCTCTCTCCCTCTTCACGGGACCAAGGGGGCCCAAGTCACCCGTGTCCCATCCATGAAAGCCCTGGAGAAGGAGTTGAGCCGCTGCTGTGCAGTGAGTGTCTCCCTGCTCTGGGCTCTGTACCTGAGCACTGCTCCCCCAGCCAAGCTGCAGAGACACCAGTGCTCACCTTCTTCCACTTCTCTCTTGCCCCATTGAGAGGGACATTGAGTGCCAGGAGGCTGGAGAGGCCGATTGAGGACCTGGCAAATGTGAGAATGGCTGCCTTTCACCCACGTCTGGCTGCACTGGGGTGCCAGGGATGTGTGGCTAGCAGGGAGGAATTGTCTGTGGTGCTACTCAGCACGCAGAGGCACTGGGGAGCCACTGGCACCACTGGCACGTCCTTGCTGCTGCCACCGGCAGGGCCGCTGTTGCGCAGGGCAGAGAGGCCGGCGGGCCAGAGGCTGCCAGCTGCGTGCCACGCTCAGGCTGCCGGGGCTGGCTGGCTCCTGGCTTCTTGCAGGCTGATCCCGAGCAAGGTCCTGCCATAGCCCCGTCCGACCAGGGAGGACGACTGGGCCGCTCACTTCCCAGGTGAGCTTGGGAAGGTAAGGCAAGGTTCTGCTCTGGGCGAGCTGCGCTCACTTGTCCCSCGGGTGTGGCTGTGCAGCTGTGGCACCCTGAGGGAGGRCATCCCCTGGACGGGCAAGGGCACCTGCGRGGCGGTGGCCACTGCAGACAGCTGAGCAGGGACAGAGAGCCTGTGCCGCTGCCCGCAGCCTGGAGAAGGGCAGGGCCAGGGCTGGGGCGGCTTGTCCCAGCTCCGCGCCAGCTCTCAGGAGCCCCCGTGCCACAGCCACGCTCGCGGCTGCCGGCTGCCTGCCCGGGGCGCCGCACGGCTCCGCACGGTGCTGAAGGCAGGGCGGGCAGGGCAGGGCAGGCTGTGCTGGCCTGGTGCTCTCCACTGACTGGGTTTTGCTCTCCTACTGAAGCAACTTTGGCAGCTGTGTTTTGCTCCCTTGGTCTTATATGACTGCTGCCAGGATTCACCAGACATTCCCTATGGATAGAAAGATGTGGTACATGATTTAGGAGCTTTGTGCTACAACCTTTGCTCATACCCCAGCAGTACCAAATGCAGTATGATCACTCATAACTTAAAAGAGATGAGGCCATAAATCTCAGAGCTGTGCACTAAACAGCACAAGGCAAAAATTAGTAATTTTACACCCACATGGTGTCAAATCAGCTTTAAAATTGCTTCTTGACTTGACACAAATAAAACAGAGCCTCCTCTCTAGACTGCCTGATTTGACAATGAGACATGCTTTTTAGTGTTTTCAGGTCTATTCTCTGATGTAATACAACCCACAAGCTGCTTTCCAGGTAGAACCAATTTGCTTTTAAACGCAGACTTACCCTTCCTGTTTAGGCGACACATTTCAACATCTGCCAAAAGAAACAAAACAGCAAATAAAGCTTTTAATCCAGAGCAGCATCACCTACTTTGTGCTCTGYGGTTCCTGTCAGAAGATGCAACAAAAGCAGCAGGAGTGACGGCTGAAAGCAACGCAGCATGATCCACAGGGAAGGAAAACAGAGCAGCTCAGTGGGAACAGGAAGCTGTAGAGCAACACGAGGCTAACTGCTAATGTTTTCCAAATAGTGAAAACCACGACTGAATGCATCTGGAGAAGTGGCTGCTCTGGAGCAACCACTACAGCATCATGTCACAAAAACAAAAGTTAGAATTAGTAGCTGCAAAAACCCCTCTTAATTTGCTTTAAAGACAAAGTGCCTGGGGATAACTACGGACTAATCCAACCACAACCCTGTGGTGGGCCTGTCAGGTATGAGCTGTGATTTCATTTCTCCAACAGMCAGTGTCAAGCATTTAAAATGGAAGCTGCAAAAAAATCCCTCACCAGAATTAAGCCCACAATGTCTTTGTAGACGTTGTGATGATGGAGCAGAAGTTACACCAGTTCAATAGTGGGAAAATGAAAATGCAATAAAGCAAATATTGAAGGAAATAGTTGCGACAAGATAAGCAATTTCACGCTACACGGTATTTAACCAAGAAAAAATAGTGTCTGTGGCAAAACAGCTTGCCACCTTTACCTGTTTGCAGGAATATGTTCCTGAGGAGGCAGCACAGCTCAGCATTTTCCCATGAGACACTGGCAAAGCTCGTACCTTCTGTGTTGAGGAACATGACTGGAGTTGTCCTGAACCAGCACTGCTCAGTAAGTTTTGTTCATGCATGAACAAACTGCAAAACTGTGACTTATCCTTCAGAACCCTATTTATGTTCCCTTCCTCCACACTCTACTTATGGGCAATGGTCTAGCTTGCAAGAAGTTAATTTACTCTTAACACAGAACAACCTCCAAACTGGGATTTTTACTGTTGCTGAGGAGATAGTGATAGGCCATTTCTCCCATTTTTCATCCCCAATGCAAGGATTGTGTTGAATTGCTGGTTGTTGCTGCCCTATTATTTTTCAGATAGATCCAGGTCCTTGCCCTTCATCTTGCTTTAGTTTTCACTTCAGGTATGACGATCACACTCAGTCATGATCAGGCAGGGGGGGTGTCTCTAAAAATCGTGCTGCAGTGCTGGAGTTCTTCTGCAGGCTGATGATGCTGCTGGTATCATCACAGAAAGTGGCAATCCACTTCTGCTACCAGAGCGTAAGGGCTTTAGGCAGYCCTGCTAAAAGGAGACGGTTACAGACACCAGACCAACAGCCTAAGGGATGAACAGTCCACCTCTAAATACAGTGCACGAGAAAATACAGATCAGTAGTACAGTTATTTGGGTAATAATAATAATATTACGTAATTCACCATGACTGGGCTAGATCTAACATCTGGGCATACAAAGACTTACGTGACCATGTCTGTCAGGCAGGCAGCAGGGTACAATCTCTTCTCCACTCAAGTGATCTRGACTGGCCAGTGGCCTTGTGGAATGCAAATTCCATGGCTGGACTGTCCTTTTTATCATCAAGCTGCAGAAGTCCTATCTGGGCTGGTTAACCAAACATTACACCCCACCCGTGCTCCCTCTCTGTGCCAGCTCTGTCCCTGGAGCACACAGGGCCCTGTACATCTGTACAGGGCAGTACTGCCCCACATTCCTGCGTGGACACAGGCCTGGAAGTACTGTAAAAGGCAGTAAGAGCCTCATGCCTCCCTTGTATGCACTGTCTTGAGACACAATGTATTTGGCAGTACAGCCTCMCATGCACCCAGTTAGTCCTGGCAAAGGTAGAACTGATGGTTCATGTACGGAGATCRCTACACAGAACACAAAATGAATGCGCGGGGTAATATCCTGAGCAGGTATGAGAAAATAGGTAGAGGCTCAGCAGGAGAAAAAAGTCTTGCTTTAGCCAAAGAATGACCACAAACAGTGCTGACAGTGATCACACTGAATTTATACCAGCCTTACAGTACAGTATGTTAAGGACTAAGAAAAAGCCAAATAAACCAAGACAGTAGTGGTATGGAAGAAAAGAAACAACTTGAAAGAAAGCACGAAGACTATGTTAAACGATCAAGGAAGTTGTACTGGTAATTATTTTTTACATTTTTTTAAAGAAATACAAATCTTCTAACAGTGCCTAAGTTAGTGAACTATTGAAGTGCCACTTGGCCACAGGCCTCTGAAAGACTGTTTCAGCTTGTCGAGGAGTGAGTCACGTCTTAAAGGTGAAAAATAACGGAAACATCAGTGGACGCACCCAATCTCAAGTGTCTCATGCTCCTTCTTCTTTATTTAAATTAAATTTAATTAAAATAATTAAATTCAATAATAATTAAAGAAATAACTAAACAATAAATAAAATAAATTTAAACRAATTAAAAATAATTACATTTAAATAAATTAAAAATTAACATCTCCAGCTGCCTAGTTTTTTATATGAATATATTCTGCTCTCTTGCACTGTGGATGTAGAAGTTCAACCAACGCTTACGGAGCCTTTCAACATATTTGGAGTTAATATTTTTCTAACTGAACTGCAAGACTGATTAATTAACATTTACATTCTCATACCTTTTACTGGGTTGAGAAACCTTTAACTGTAAACTGCATATTTGAACTCTCTGCTACGCTATTTTAAACCCACAGACAACTTACAAGGGGTCCATTGTTTCAAACTTTGTTTTGAACTTAACTGTATTTTTAAGTATCAGCTGCACACTACTGTAAAAAAACCAAYGCAGCCAAAAAACAGGCTGGCAAGGAAACACTGAAAACAACATAATTCCCTCTTATTTTTCCACTTCTAGCTGCACAGCATGACTAACAATGTCAGGAGGTTGTTGCGCCGCCTTCTTCCTCATCTTTACTGTAGACATGCTGCTGGTTCTCGTGGCTGATGTTTCAACAACCTAAACCAGCTGGAAAAAAATCAAAATGAATAGAATATTTGACCAAGTGTACCTGTTCTTCCACAAGCTACAAAGGAAAGACAGTACTGCGGTGATAACACTGTATATGTGGACAGCTTTTCCTCTACCACAAAACCAGCAAGCAACGCAGGAATAACTACCTCTGTCATACTACTTGGCAGGCTCAGTCAGTTTTTTTCCTGCCAAAGGAATACGGTCCCAAAGCTGCAGCAACTGCTCTCCAACTTGTGGTTCCAGCTCCTAGAAATGATCAGGAAATCAGGGAAGTTATTTGCACTGCTACTGTTGAGCATACAGAAACTATTTATTACTGAATTAGATGAGGTTGCCGGATTGCTTTCAAACTTTCTAGAAGAGCTCATCCCTTTTGCTGTTGGGACAAACATTAGAACTCCCAGCAGAGCAAGGTTTTCTTACTAGRGCTCAGCAGGAGATAAAACCTTTCATAAGCCACCCTGGCCTACAGGCTGTTTGGGGTGTTTCCATTCACAGTGAGATGTCAGTTCTCACAAAGACAATTCCAGTCAACACACTACCTCCATACACAAGAACAGATGCACCAGATACTTCGTACCTCCCACAGGTCACTCACTCATTCACTAACTAAAGATCATTATTTTCCACATCTTTTAAGTTGAATTCCATCAAGTGTGGTGGAGAATGTGGAAAGAGAGGTCATGGGAAATACAGTGGCCATCCTTTCTTTGTACTTCTTTCCTCCAGTTTCTTAAAACTGGAGGGAGGTTTTGGAGAAGAGAAGGTGAAACAAAAACTTCAGCTCTTGAGTCATCAAGGAGATGTTTTGGGAGGGGATGGAAAGAGGGCAGAAACTGCCACAGAGAAATTTTGTGCCAGTTCTTTGGCTTTTTGTAGTTGCATTTAGAGCTTTAACAAATACGAGAACTGTCCTAAGCTTTACTCTGCCTCGAAACTCAGGATTCTCTTCAGACTTTACAGAAAAAAACTTCTAATTATGAACAGTTATTTGGGTGTGACAGACTGTCTAAGAGAATACATCTCAACCAAACATGGCACAAACCTCCAGAACTAAATTACAAACTAAAAAAAAAAACCCCAACAACTTCCTTTTGGAAGCATCTACCTTTAAATCATTTTTTAAACACATAMGCAAGAAACTGTTTTATCAAAATGTCTCCATTACTTCAGCAGTAATTCTGCATTCGCTGAAGATACACTGCACCAATGAACTGTGATTCAGATTAGGAGGCACATGAACAAGTGGAGATAAATGTCAAGGCTGAACAAGCTAATAAAAAATACACAGTTCTACTGAGTAAAGAAAACTTTAGAAAAGAGTAACATTACCTGGCCATCTCTACTTATCTGTACTTTCTTACTGTCGTTCCATGGGTTGAGCAAATGGTGTGCAAACTGAAAAGGAATGCTTTCTTTTCGGATCCAGTCCACCTTAAATACACCTCCAAAACCAGCAGATCCCCAGTCCTGACTTTTCTCACACCCAATCGCTGAACCCATTCTAGCAAAACCCTGGGACAAAAATTGAAATATGAAAGAACAGACATAATGGGACCGCATCTGTCTACGGTGGAATGAGATAAGTAACTGAACTTCCTATGAAACTTTCAAAATAGTTTCAAAGTGATTAACACACTCTCCACCATGAAGCTGGAGCTTCCAAAATGTTTTACATCTAGAAAATTAGAAGTATCACTTCTTTTTCCACTTCAAATATGCCTTGTAGGGTTTGACCGTAAGGAATGTCTCTCAGTGACAAAATTATCACTGAAGGTTTTTTGAGCTTTGTAACAGATTAAAAAGCTRTTGCAAAACCACCTGAAGCAGAAGGAAATCAAGATGAATATTCTACTACAGAATAGTTCATTAGATATTCACATTCCTTGTTACTTGTAGGTAATTTCTGCAGAAATCCATTTATTCCTTCTCATGTTCCCGCTATGTTAACAAACTTTCACAAAGAATTAGGAGAGTGTAGCTGTTCTTCAAAGAAAGAAGTCAAAGTTGCTTTTATTTCCTTCTTTAGTGAAGCTGGACAAAATTCCAACATGACAAGTATTCAGAAAGAAAATGAAAGAAACCCCAAACCCGAGATAGCATCTAACTTACTTAAGGACACCCCRATTTGCCCACACACCAAACAAACCAAAAGTGAACCCAACCCCACAGACAACGTATCAACTATTCAGGTGGATTTATGCCAGTTAGGACTTAGCAGTCCAAAAGATGCAGTTCACTGTGTCAATTACCAGCACTCACTGCTATTGTAAGACATGCAGTCCTAGATAGCTCGAGGCAGACTTAAATGAGAATGAATGAAAGAAACAGTGAAAAAAAATAAATGTGGAAAAGAAAGAGACAGTKGGGACAACAGAAGATTAATAGGGAAGTTAATCCCACATTCCCATGAGGGTGCAGTGCACTGTCACAAGTGGAAGGGCAGGGCAAGGTCACCCACCTGCACTCCTGGCTTCGGCGTGTCTTCCCTTCCCCGCTTCCCTGTCTGAGAGCACCAATGCAACTGCCCATTTTCAGTACCAACTGACTTGCTGAAAATTACTTTCCAGTATTACACCTTCATTTGCCAAATCATCGTACGCAGTACGTCACTGCACTCCTTCAGTGGTATTGCCAAGACAGCTGTGTTTTGGTTGGTTCCTTAGATTTTAACTTCAGCTGACTTTTACAAATAGCTTACATATGAAGAAGTAAGTTGACCTTTCTTGACCTTGAACAACTGAATTTAGCTGGCTCACAGCTAACCTGCAACTTTGCACTACCAGGTCAAGTTTTTAACTTCAAACTGACCACAGATTTGACCAACAAACTGCTGACAAATATCTCACTGAACATGAAGTCAAGACACAGCTCTGGAAGAATCATGGCCAGCTTCCTAACTGGAAGTGAATAAAACCAGTTTTTATTAAAATTTTAATAAAGAAATTTATGAGCTTCCCGGCTTTAGAAAGCTATGACTTGACTGTAACTGCTTGCTCACTTACAATACACACTTTGACATGCAAAGAGAAGCAATCCCCGACTTTGTCAGGATTTTTGGGGTGCTTTTTGTTGTTTTARATGATTAATGTAGGGTATAAACATTATTCTGACTCATGATGTTTRGAGGCAATTCCGTCTCAGCCTTCGAGGGACAAACTGAGCTAASTAGAAGGGCATGTTTCAGAGAAGAATTAAATACTCTTTCTTCAGCAAGCACAGACGTTTGCACACTGCTCTGCTTCTCAGAAGGTCAGAAGTCATAAGCAAAGCTGTCACACTACACCCAGCCATCTGCTGCACCCTCCTAAAACACCAATCACTGCTAATATTTAGTTTTAGATTAGGACTCACCTGAAAGCATCCAGACCCTTGAACAGAAAATATTAAGTAAACCACGCTGCTCTCCCAAAAGGCTCCATTCAGTTTCCGTTCATTACTTGGCGTAGTGGACCATATTCCCTTCTGCTGAGAAATATCAATGTTTTGCAAGTTGCTACTTTTCATTATAAAGTACCGAACTGGCATATTTTGTCTTGGTGAAGGAGATCTGCGACCCTGGAAAAAATAAATTAAATTAATAAATGCAATAAAATAAACCAGGCTTTATTTCTGAAGTTTTACACACATGAAAATAGAAATCCTTGACTGTGCTTCTCCCTTCCTCCTCCAGATTCYAGAAGAAACATAAAATCAGCTGGTCCTGTCTGAAATGGCTTTAAAATGTATTTGACGTCTATTTTACATTTTTAAAGCACTTTTCAAAATAGTAATTCCTCCATGAGGGGCAGAAAACAAGTAGAGCAGAATAGGACTACAAAGTCTAGTGATTAATTACAATTTGTTTAAGTCTGACACGCCTTGAGATGACACCAAAATTAATCAGTCTAGRCTGCAGCCTACAGCACACCACTCGCATTTCTACCTTCAGGAAACAGGTTTTCCTCCTTTCACACTGGCTCAACCTAAAAGCTGAAAGACTCAAGGGGAATTACTAAATCCTCCAGTGAGTCCATGAGGTTTCCTTTCAGCAATCTGTTTAGTATTACTGCAGTTTACTATTCAAGTATATAGAGACAATTATGACAATAACCTCATTAAATGTGTGCTTTGTTAAAATAACCATCACAAAAAMCCCCAAGCAGTCATAATAAGGCAGATAACACAATACTTAAAGAGAATCAGTATCARTGTMTGCTATTACAGAAACAGAGAAAGGCAGAATCCAAAAACTTCAGAAGTGTGTGTACAATATACTAATTTAGTTGAAAAAAATTAATACACCTTCACTGTTTATTAAAACAAGTTTAAAAAAAAAAATCTCATTTTTTTACTTCGCATAGCTTTACCTCAGCAGTCCACAAATATTATCTTTCCTGTATTAAACTAGTGTAACAAGGATATTTAGTTTAGATTTTAAGTTCCAGAAGGAAGTATTATGCAGCTGTTATAAGTGAAAAGTGGAATTAGGCTCCTAATTTATCAGTAAAATACCTAGTTGTTGCAGAGTGATATCAGCAAGAAATCCCTTTACTTTCAAAGAGCAGGGTGATGTGTTTGAGAACTCTACCTTTCCAGATACTGGAGAAGAAGGACTAGCACAGGGGCTGGGATAGCTACCGCTGTCTGCAGGCTTCGCTGAGGACTGAGCTGATCTGTCATCTGAGGAYCGTTTGGAGAGCAAAATGTCTTTTTCTTTGTACTTCTTTGGCTGGTGGAGTGCRGCAGATGTAGATTTCACTGAAACTCTAAAAAGGACATACCTTGAGTTTCACAAGCACTCACTGAACAATTTACATTGACCTGTCAGCCTACTGCATGACCACAGGTATTACAGTGATTACAAAATATATGAAACACAAACTAAAATCCCATACCGATCATGCATTGTTTTTTAATGCTACTGTTAAACCTCTTCTGCTACTTCTCAAAGATCACAATTCATGGACGGTATTCCTGACTGCTCTCTCAAACAGCAGGCCCATGTACGAAATACTTCTCAGTGAAATCACAATGCAGCATAGGACAGCATCACACCTTTCAASTGTACGTCCACTATTTCCACCTCATTACTAGCAGAAATTTAAGTGATGCTTGCATACATAAATCGCAACCTACAGAGTCTAGAAGACCTTAACATCTTACTTTTCAGCATTAGAGGAGTCAGAGAATTCAGTTTCTGTTGAGCTTTTTCTACTGTTGGTTGACTTCCATGTAGACGCCAAAGGAAGTTCTTCGCAAGTCACAGGTCTCGGTCTCTGGCCAATTCCTGAAGGCTGCTGCAGACCTGCAGACTGTTCTTCAGCACTCAGAACAGCTGTAACTGCTCTTACAGTTGTTTCATCAACTTGAGACCACGGTTTAGAAGGAGCTCGCATACGACGCAGGAACAAACTGTGCCACTTCTGCCTGAGCTGCAACAGCATCCCAGCAGCCTGTAATGAATTCCAATTCTGTTACAGACTGATGGAAATTACACCTGGCAGGTCAGAGTACCCTATCTCTTTCCTATCAGGCAGCACCTGGCATTCCAGTGAGAACAGGGTCCAAACTGAAAGGCAAGACCAAGGTCTTGGGGAGGGGGAATAACTCTTATTTAAAGAGAGATGTTAATTTACTTTCTGTTCCTTGGATGCAAGGTAATTTTTGAAACCTTTCCTTTAGCTCTGTACTAAACTTAACATTGTATTGTAAATCCACAGACTTTTTTTYCCCTTTTTATCTTTCTAGAAAACCCACTTTTTTCATGCTTTATGCCCTGCCTATCAAATCAGTCTATACTCATGCACTCTTCAGTCATACCTGAGGGAAAAGAGCTCTAAGTGACATTTTTCTTACACAGATTTCTGCTCAAATGCAATGACTAAATTCAGAAGACTATAGTCTAATTCCCATGTTATCAGAAATGCTTCCATTAAAATAAAATTTTTAAAAATCACTCTTCTGGACATGTCTAGGACAGACAGTATTATTATTAGAGCTGGTAAGTTCCAGTGTTTCATGATCCATAAACTACCTCCTACCACAGCCACAGCTCTTCAATGACCTAAAGCTGCCTGTTTCAAAGAGGTTTTTATTTCTCCTTCCAAAATCTGRTAGCAATTTTCTTTCAGCAACTCCAGCTTCAAGTGCTCCTTTTTCGATCTGATTTTGGTTATCCTCTCAGAGAAAGAAAAACACAATATGCTAATGTGACTGTTCTCTCAGCTCCTGTTCAGATTTTGGCTATCCCAGCTCACGCTATGGCCTGATGGAGCACCACACAGGCAGGACAGGAGGCCAGGAAGAGCAAAAGGGCCATTATGCAGCCACTGTCACGTGCAGCTTACTGTCCCCTGCAGCCCTTATCTTTTGTCTGGCAGTCTCTTCAGAATCTGCTGACGTGTGGAAAGGGACAAAACTGCCAAGCTCAGACACATAAAATATCATACTGTCCAGAAAGTCTTTGAAGCAGATCCAGCAGCATCTGGACTGCTGAGGCTTCCCTGTTCCCTCATGTGAGAGACAGGACACCCACACCATGATGGAGGAAGAGGGATGAGCACTCTCACTGCTGGCTTTGGTGACCAATTATTTTTTTTTCTTTTTGCTCATAGGTAAAAGATTTGAAAGGTATGGGTGGTAGGCTACGAAACCTTGCGACTTGCATGTCGAATACGTGAATTGACGTGACAGACAGCTCTGGGCCAAAGGGGATTGAAGCCCTTTAACTCTTGATGAGCTCATGAAATATGGGTTAAATCACAGAGTACTTAGTTTGACAGACCCCAACGGACCCTGACAATCTTAGAGAAAATTCTTGGCTACTCAAATGTTACAAAAGTCTTTTTACAGCTTTTTATAATCCTTCTACATGAAGCAAACACAGGAGTGATTTCTTACGTACATCAGGGTCCAGTTTGAGATGGAGCCATTCATCCAGCTTCAGTAGTGCCAGATTAGCAGTTGTTTTGTCCTCCATCTCGCTGTCACTGCTATCATTAGCTACCCCTCCCCCTGAATTAAAGATAAAAGGTGCATTAGCATTTCTGTATTATTTCTACTTATATACAAAAAACCTGAACRCTACTGTATTACCAGCAGTATTTTTCCTTCTAAAATTGACTTTACAATGTAAACATTTGTAAAACTACTTCTTCTTTTCTGCAAATACACTGCAAAGTCTTTGCTCCAGATAGGAGCAATCAAGCAGCCAGACCTGCTGAAGGTCCTACTGTGTAAAAACCTGTACTGATGTGGTCTGACTCAACTCATGTACCTTCACCAGTATTCACAAGCCACTATCCAACTTTTGCCTGAAGCTGTTTGTAAAACCACACGTGGCTCTATTTCCTAGTAAAACAGCAGATTTAAAGGCCTAGTAAGAAAAAAAAAATTATATCTACATATGGCTATTAATTAGGAATCCTTATTTCCTAAAGTGCAATTCAATCAGCATGAACACTATTCTAAGGTTAACAGTTTAAAAGCAAGACAGAAAAGCTTCACAAGTAAGTTGGACTTTTAGTTTGATTCAACCTTTGAGAACTAGCAGCAGTTATTTTTGCTTCCATTCCTACAGGACTCAATTTAAATAAGAAAAAAAAAAGGAAATTTCTATATATTCTCAATTACTTACAGTTAATAGCACAACTAATTGACATAAAAATTATCAGTAGAAAATATCTTGAAAACGCATGTGTCAGCTAGAAGCAATGTCTTGTTTGCCATATTGATTGTTACTAAATTATTCAGTTTGAGTAATCTGGTTTGAAGTATCAAATAAAGTAGTCTGGAGAAAAAGAACATACCTACTACACTTCTCAGTACTAGTAATATCATTAGACATTGTGGCTGCATTCTTTCCTTACAAACTGTACTGTAATTTCTGAGACCCCAGAACTGTGTCAGCTATGGATATGAATCTGTAAGGAATCCCAAACCTGAGACATTTGTTACAGAACCTACAAACTATTCCTGAATAGCTACAAGAATTATTACACTGTTGTTTTCAGAATTTGCCAATATATGCATTAAATATGACAGAAAAACAAAGCTGTCCCCGTCACACACCGGTGTACAGCAATGGAAACATTCCAAATGCAGACTCCAGTGTACCTCGAAAGGATGAAGATGCCTGCAAGGCATTACTTGGCAGTCTGGCTGGTCCACAGAAGAGGGACACGGTGACAGGTGTCACAACAGAGCAGCACCTGATGTTTGCTGTCTTGTGAGCTCTTGTCATTTCGTCATAGATAAGCCAGTCTGTAGGGAGGGCCTGGATGGCTGCAGCTTGTCCGTTTGCCGGGGGAATCTGTGCAAGAGCAGGTAAGACTGGGCTATTATACCCTCTACCTGTAATTAACATCAATTTTAACATCTTTCTTATTTTATCCAGAGACATTGTGGATGCCTCAACCTGGCAGTGTTCAAGGCCAGGCTGCGTGGGGCTCTGAGCAACCTGGACTAGTGGAAGGTGTCCCTGCCCATGGCAGGGGGTTGGAATGAGATAAGCTTTAAGGTCCCTTCCAACCCAAACCATTCTATGAGTCTATATGTTTAGAAAGAAATATGTGTATAATTATATACAGGTATAATACATATGTATTACATACATACAAGACATACATATCACATGCATATATAAAAATAYACAMGCAAMYAAAAACACATGAGAGAATTCAACCTGATTCACAAATTATCCTACCACCATGAAACAAAATATTTTGCTTTAAAAAGAGATGTTAAAGAAAAAAACACTTTCAGAGCAGAACTTCTTGCTTCTAAGAGGAGGGATCATTATATCTTTACAACAATTTTATAACTAGGGGTGGTTTTTTTGCCATTTTGCCTTCTTCCATCTAGAGAAAGGACTAATTGAAACAATGGAAAAATGAACCAACTCCAATTCTACCAACTGGTAAGAAAAGTATTTTCTAAAGCTGYAGTGTTTAATGCCCTTGCTGCTTTTAAAGTACTGACAACTAGGAAAAGACGTTTCTAAAACGTCTGATAGATTCTAGTGCTCTATTTTGTGAACTATGAAGTCAAAGTGATTTTACCTTTTTATACTGAGACTGACCAAGAACAGAGGTAGGATGAAATCGCACTTTCTTCTCCTTTGGTTCAGTCAACACCAGGCTTTCTCTGTCTACATGCACAAGATTGGGATACATCCCAGCCACTAAGGCAGCTTTAATTACAGCCCAGTTCTCAGAGTTAGTATTAACATCTCTAATATCAGCTCCTCCTCTGGCTCTAACAAAACCTGAAGAAAGAAAGAGGTCAAAACTATGTTATATTTGTTTGTATTTAAGATCTACTTTCTTGCTTCTCAAAAGGAATTCAAAAAAAAAGAAGAGAAATAAACTACAAATTAGTTGCATTTTTCACAACTGCCAACACTAACAGCACCAAGAAGAAACCCTTACGCTGAAATCCTTCCTGGTAAGGGGTTTCATACTAACATAGAACAGAACTCCTTTTTACAATTCTTCTTTACTTAACAGAATATTAGACATTGTGTAGTTTAAGTGTAATTGTAACCTGCCTACAGCTTAGCATGAGTGGGCCCTGCTCAAAACCTCGTGTAGATGAATTTTAAATGAACTGTTTGTTAGCATGAATGGCAAAGCAGGGGAAGAAAGAGAGGAAGACAGGATACCTTTGGATAAAGGATGAGACCTTGGAGGGCCCCAAGGCTGGCGCAAGCTAGAATACAAGAGCAGGTAAGGGGCTGCCCACATTGGACACGGAGAAAAAATCCAATGAGGTGGTAGAAGACCCCAGACCATAAACTGCCACTGGATCAAGAGGGAGGTGTGAGGCACAAGCAGGGCACATGAAGATCAGGCGCATTGACAGTAAGGATATAAAGGCCCAGGGATTTCTTTATTCAGGACACTCTCCAGGGACATCCAGCTTGAGCTGAAATTAACTGACTCTGCCTCAGAACCTAGGGTCTAAACTCGTTTTAACAATTGCCTCATGAAAAAATTTACTAGAACATAAAAACTCAAGGAAACATGTCTCACGCTGCAACACAGCAGGCTGTTGAACAATCACAGTGCTTTCAGTTATGCCAGCTGTTCTTCAGCCATGTTTTCTCACCCTAGCATCTCCACCATGCCCAGCATGAATATGTACTGGTCTTTCCCAACTTAAGGAAGGAAAACGACAAGTGAACACTATTCTCGTTACAATTTGTATAAACTTAACTCTAAAATTATGTTAGAACTTTTTCCAATATGTTTACCTGAGGCTCTAAGCTGGCCAAGCAATTGTGTTCTCATTCCTGCGATGATTTGCATCGTGGCTTGAGACAGGAAGTTCTTTTCACAGAAGGCTCTCTCCCAACCATCACTGCGTGCCTTCTGCCACGCCTGTAAAGAATAATTTTTTAACATTTGCCTATTAAGTATCTAAAATTAAAAAATGCATAGGTTTAAAAATTATATTTAGATCAATAAAATTAACCTAAGTATCAAACCTGATTTTTTTGTTTAACAACTAGATTTTTTTCCCCATTCCCTAACCTAAACATAATGATAATTACGTTATTTTAAGCCCATGATGTTACTAAAGAGATCATTATGTCAAGATTGCTATTTTAAGTTACCCATCCAGCAGGTTATAAAGTGGCATCTTGCTGGAACTTTCAAAATTTAACCAGGTTTGAAAAGATCAGACAAAATGTGTTCCCTCAGAAATCTTGTGAGTCCAATATACAGGAAAGCCATAGTCTACCACTCTACATCCAGCTTGGCTGGTACATCATTTACTCTGATGTGTGATCTCTTGTGAACAGTCCTCGTTCTGAAAGGATACCTGAAAAGCCCTGAGAAGCACCATGTGGTCGCTGAACGTTCCCGCAGTGAAACGCTTCCTGCACAGCATGGCTGCACGCTTCTGCGAGGCCAGCGTGGGCAGCACAAAAGGGTCTTGGCAGGCAAGAGCACAGGCAATGGTCAGAACAGGATCCAGGCACTTCAGAACAACAGCATACAACACCATTTTACCCAGGTGTGGCTCCACAGGTAATTCAGTGAGGTGGTAACCAAGCTCAGTGAGATCTTCCCAAGGGTCCATGGCATCTATAGTCTGTTTGAAAAAAGAGAAAAGGGGGGGATGTAGGGACAAGGGGCAGAAGGGGAAAGGGGACAAAATTAATTTACAACAAAAGCAGAAAGGATACGAATACTGGACATTACCTAGGCTTGCTCCCAAACACTAAAGAAGCAAGTCAAACTAGTTTCAGTTCAAGACAAGATTTTACAGTAGTCCCTTCCCTTAACATGGAAAAATACATACACACACACACGCAAAATGAAAACAAACAAAAATTCAAAGCATCCTTAAATAACTGAACAAGACTTTCAGTATAATGAAAAGTCAGTAAGATATATTACCACACCACAAATACTGATTAAACACAATTCCCATCTAAATGTATTCCTCTGCTGACCTTGAGCATTTGCAGAGCATTTTTCACAATTAAAGCAGGTGGAGGATCAGGAGCTTTCATAAGAAAGTCAACAACTGGACAATTACTTGGAGCCAGAAGTTTTGTGTGTAAACAGAGCTCCTACAAGTTAAAAAGAAAAAAAAATACTATTAAGGTTTGGGAAAAAGAAAATAGATACACACTTTTTTGGAGTTACTAGTATAGTCTGATGATAACACATTTTTTAAAAGTTATAACTTCTAAGTGAATACACACCTGAAGTGGCATTCTTAGAAGTTCTGGAGACTGAAATTCCAACATGTTCTGAAATCGGAGCCTGCTGAAGAGACGAAAACAGACTCCAGGCTGACAGCGCCCAGCCCTTGAAAATAAAATATGGGAAGTTGTGAAAATTAGGACTTTTTTCTAAAAACAAAACCAACCAACCAAAAGCCAACAAACAGACACTYAGAATGGAAAAGTAGAAGCAGTTCTGTGAAAAAGGTGTTGCTAAGTGGAAGTCACACACAAAGTGTGAGTTTTCCAAGCGTGGATTATTTTTGATAGCATGGAAATTTTTTATTGTAATTTTAACCCAACACTGAGAAATCTGGAGAAACTAAAACAAAGCTTATCTAAGTGCTGTGGGTTTTTTGCTAACCTAAGACCAGTCCAAACCTCAACCATCCTTTGCTGTAARGAATCTAAGTTGCAAACTTCGTTTCTTCCCCGCACATCCCCCAAACAGAAGCTACCCTTGGAGTAAAAGGCAGAATAAAGATTAAATAACTTGTGACTGAAGGGACAGAGACAGCAAATTCTCATGTTCACGTACAAATATTTGAAGCTTAATGCCAACAGAACTGATGAAACAGGCATTTGTTGCTACAAAACCTCCAAGTCCTCACCCACAGTGTTGGGAAAGAATATGATCATGGTCTGTTAAGTCAGGGATAGTTTGGAGAAAGGGAAATAGGCAGTCCTCTGCCCACAGACAACGTGTGAAAACACCCTACGGGACACTGTGACTGCTGGTGCTACATGGGAGAAAGAGGAAGGAGAACAAATTAATCGGGGGGAAACAACCTAGACCTTTGGGAAATGCCTGAGCATCACTTTTCTACAACTTGGGAAATGATTCCAAGGAAATACATGCTGACCCCTACTCATCTGCAGAGAATGAGTGTTGGCCATTGTCCAACACGACATTGGACTAGGCTAGAAACAGTTATTATGTTGTGTGCTTTATTCTTAACATACAGGACGGTGCATATCTGCAAAACAAAAACCATTATGAGGCATTTATTACCTGCCTTTTCTCTGGATAGCACTGGCTTTTGAAATCCACCCCATTTTTAGCATTGTAACACGGCTCAGGGCATCAAAAGACTTCTATAAAAACAAAGAAAGGAACATAAACCCAAGACTGAATAGGGCACATGAAATAAAAGTTACTAGTTATTTAGATTACCAACAGAAGTTTTCTAAAAAGTATGACATAGTAATATATACAGCAGCTTCTGGCACAAAGGTATCTTCTCAGTTTCAAGTGAATTTATGATGGTATCTCCTTTGCAGTGTCTTTGTGCTACACAGTTTTCAAAACTAAACTTTTTCTAGTCAATAAGTAATTGCAAGTCAGTAAAAGATAYGTCAGATCTGCGTTCTGAGATATCACAAAGCAAGCAAAAATACATTATTACACTGAATAAAGTTTTCCTTTTTATCTCACTTGGAAATTACCTCCTTATTTTCCTAGATTTGATGTAAAATTACAAAAAAAAATTGTATTATAAGAACTTCAGAAATTTGGTGTGTGTATCTCTTATGAAATCCAATTCCATTTTCAAAGCCATACACTAGGTCTTAAATTGCCTCATTATGTTACCTCACTTTCCTTGAACAAGTAACTTCGGAATAGGCATGCAACACACCCAAAAAAGTGCTTAAAAGCTTAATGGATTCTTTTTGGACTTGATAGTAGGACAAAAGGAACTCCCAGTGTTCTCTAAGTCTCGGGAAGGTGGTGGTCTAAACGGAGGACTYGTTTTAAAAATCAAACAGAAATACTAAATTACACAAAAAACCCCCATCAACACATCAACCTACATTAGCTTTTGCAGGGTTTTTAAACAGTTAGCTATTTACAGTGTTTGTCACAAAACAAATGGATGTTGAAACTTCTCAGTGAGGTCTGYTGCCTGACAGGCACTAGCTCTCAGCCGACTGCTAAGAAAAAAAAAAGTTCTCCAAAATTTCTGCACTGTGTGTTTTAGAATCGCACTAGCAAGTTCACTTCCCAAAGGAAATTTAAGGCAGCCGTACCTCTTTCACCTTGCCCGAGTCAATGACAAATACAACATCMTCGACTGTTACGCTGGTTTCTGCAATATTAGTAGAAAGAATCTGCAATGAAAAAAAAAACCAACAAAACAACCAAAACTATAGTAACTGTAAAAGCAAAGGCAAAACAGATCACTGCAGCATCTGACAGTCCTCTGATACTTGCAATTTTGCGGATGCCAGAAGGTGGAGTTTCAAGCACTTTTTTCTGATCCAAAGTCTGCACACTCGAATGAAGCATGAAAACTTGGTATCTAATGCGAGACAAAAAGCACATTTTAAGGATCCTTAAAAGAAGCAATGAAAAGCCACAGAAACTAAAGGTGTTACCTGTGAGCATTATCAGCAAATCTCTTGTCATCAAAAAGAATGCGGTCCCTCAGGCTCACTATCTCATCATATCCAGGAAGAAATATTAAAATGGCTCCTAAAAAGTGAGGTGGGTTTGCAGAGTTAAACAGAAAATTCAAATATCTGTCAGTGCCACGTAGACTAGCACTCGGAAGGTTTTCACTTTTGGGGATTTCTGAAGAAAGAGCATGATTCATCAGAAGCTGAATCCACAACAATTCACTGGGAATGTGGGTATTTACCTACCCGCGCCACAGCTATGACAGATGCTGTGGAGTAAGTGCATTATCAGATCCAGATCCACTTTTTCATCATCAAAGCTGTGATGATAAGCTGTCAGTAGTTCTCTGTCCTCTGCATTAAGGTCACTGCCACATCTTTGGACCAGGGAACTTTCATCCAGATTTCCAAATCCAAATGAAGCGCTGTAATAAAAAAATACACAGACCATAGTCAAGGCTGTTCCCTTCGGGTTTGCGTTCAGCCATCAACTCAAACTTAGATCAAGACCAACATGACCACTGCTCTTGAATTTTAATTTTTAAGTGTAGCAGAAGAGAATCACAGTACTAGTACTGTTCACTGACTCAAATGTTAACCCAACAAAGCATGCAACTTCAATTTTTAGTGTTTAGTTTTCTTAAAT
Organism: Paradisaea rubra; assembly: GCA_003713215.1. NCBI lineage: Eukaryota > Metazoa > Chordata > Aves > Passeriformes > Paradisaeidae > Paradisaea > Paradisaea rubra. The sequence goes on from RAHL01000405.1 coordinate 33,503, forward strand.
TTCATTGAAACACAGCCATAAGTGAATGAAAGTATAAAGACATTTCTCATTTATCAGTTCAAGGAAAAATATTTTAAAGATAGGTATTTTCCAAATATTTCCCACTAGCAGAAACTACACTAAGAGAAATGATAACGATGTAACCTTTACAAAACACTACCTCAACTCTGATTACTGTAAGTTAATCAAAAAAGCGTTCCTGAATGGCCTGGTGTACACGTTACTTCTATAAAGTTTCTTTACTATGTCTATTGTGTATCAACAATATACAGATAAAAACGCATGACAGATTTGTTTCCAAAATAAGCATGTGAAGATAAAATGGTACAAGTATAGAATCAGCAAGTTGTGCTAACCTCAACAACATGACACTGAGTACAAACTTTTTTGTTCTTTTTGAAATATTCCTGTTCTCAAAAAAAAAGGTATTGCTATTTAGTCCAGATTTTAAAGCATAAAAAGCTAAAACTTGTTCTGATTAAAAGAACACAAACCTCAAATTTCCTTTCACYACAACTCTTTCTGCAAAGCAGTTACAGCTTACCTGTAGGATTCCAACAGATCAACAACCTCTGTCTGTCCGAAGCGCCTGGCCCAGTCCACAGCCATCCTGAAAGAGTGGCACAAGTTTTCTTATCAGATTTTTCACTTCAAAAGACGAGTACAAACAGCACATCGTGCGAGGAGACAACYGACACCACACTTTTGTATCCATTTCTGTACTGTTATCAACGCTGTTATCGCTGGATCTGCAACTTCCCATTTTAAAGTGCATGAACAGGTGTTAACAGCTACCCGATTTTCAGATAACTCAGTTCTTCACCACAGAAGAGTGTCAGTTTCCCACAGGAGTACAACACAAACATGCACAAGGAAATGAGGAGGAACAATGTGCCATTCCTTTAAAAAGCCCACACCAGCGTGCAGAGATCAGACCTGCCTGTTTGCAGTRCCCTTTAAGTCATCCCAAAAAGTCACACCCCAGGCGTTTCTCATCAAAATGTGGGAAAATATTGGGCTATTTCATGTCTTTCAGAAGTTGCCCTCCTCACAATGCAGTTCACTGTTCTACCTTTAAACTGCATTCCTTCCCAAGCTTTTCAAGTGTTGGTTCCAAACATCAGAGTCCTGGAATCCTAATTCTTATCCTTCCATACTACAGTTACTTACTGTACTTTCTGTTTATATGAAGACACACTTCATGACCACAAAACCTGAGTTTTTACAGATTCACAAATATTTTTACATGCTACTACAACACATTTGGAAGCATAACACAAAGATCTTCTTATACAGGTAACGCCATGAAAATAAGAATCGCCAAACATTTTGGTCCAATTCAGCAGATTACAGTTTCTCCACTAACCAGTGTCTTAAATAAGACATATTGAAACCAAGCCCATAATCAAGACCGTGTAATTAAGAATTCAATTTAGAATTTACAGAAAACAATGTGCTTAAACAGAAGTTAGAAACTGTTTAGGCTGTCAAAATCTACAGTTCTTACAGCAGTCTGGTAAGTCAGCAAATTAATTTAGATGTTACAGAATTTTCTTTCTCTCTCCTATATTGACAAATAAATCTATCTTTTGGTTTCTCTGTTTGTTTTTTACCAGCCATTGGATGATTTGCAGTGGATACTTGCTCCCATACTGATCAGCTGTTCTACTTGACTCAAAAAGCCTCTCCCTGAAGAAATCATCAGAGCAGTTGCGCCGGTCTCGCTGTGCCTATAATCAACTGAGAAGTAAAAAATAAAATCAGCAAACCCAATATAAATGTTACTTTTTCTTCAAAATATACTACAAATATTGCTTTCAAATTCCAGCCCAAAGAGAATTTGTTTCCTCACTTTACCTCTGCAGTCAGTTCATGGGAATTCCACATTGTTTTAGAAACACACTTCTGTCAATACTTCAAAATAACGACAACGAACTGAACAACTCATCCATTCTGCTAGCCCTGTTCATTTTTTCAGAAGGCATCAGAATGCAAAAGTAACAACATTTGAAACTGAAGATGAAAGTAGCCATAGAAATTTAAATAAATTTGTGGTTGYTTTTTTCTTATATAATGACACAAGAAACTTACCACTGACATTTTCAGTTAAAATTAGATGGAACACCTGAGCAAAGGAATCAGTATCTTTATGCAACCAGATGTCAGAAAGACAGGAATCCATTTCTTTTACTATCCATGGTTCAAGGCAATTCACATCTTTTTCAGTCTGATGAGAAAACACAGTATTGAAAGATTAATCTCTTCCAAGAGTTGTCTTTATTCTCAGACATTACCCACAAAGAATTGGAACGGTTAGTTTTCCSAGCAGCAATCAGAAATCCAGCACTCAGGTATCAGTTAAAGCACTGGTTGTGTCATATGCAAGTACTCACACAATGGCAGTCGAGCCACTTGATCTGAGGAAAAGTTGTGTACAACCACCATAACTGAAAAGCAACACTTCAGCTAGAGCACTTCATGCTAATGAAGTGATCTTTAAAACATGTTAATACCCTGAGAGACTCTACAGCAYTACCTTTAGATAACACATTTTAAACGGCTAGTAACAGAACACAAATATAAACTTCTCTTCCAACAAAAGGAGAAACTTACCAGTTGATTAAATACTGTGTCCCCACCGTCATCCAACAGATTGTACTCTTCATTTCCCCTTGGAACCGACTTTTGTCTCCGAGAYGCCAGTTTGTTGGTGTTTTCTTGAGCTGAACACCACTCAGCAAGAGTGTTTTTCTGTTTCTCTTCTAGAATGCAAAGCATTTCCCAAAAAAGTTTGAGAGTCATCTTTATTATCCATTGGTTTCTATTAAAAAATAATTACAGCAGCTCAAAGTTTTACCTATTCAACTTCTTCTATTTAATCTAGAATGCTGCTACCAGTCCAACATAAATGATGTGTTTAAGGGAACCCAAGTGCACCACTGCAAACAAGTGCTGTAAGAACAAGGTAAAACCCACCATTTTGGTGTTTAACCCCCTAAGCCTCCATTATTCCAATTACTGCATTCAAAGGAGCTTCCTAAGGAATTACCTTCTACACAATCTCAGCCCAGATCTTTCTCCAGAAGTGGAATTCTGAAGACAAGTGATACAGCCCCTGCACATAACAACTTATTTTCATATACAAGTGGAAGAAACAGTAGAAGACACCAGTGCCTTAACTGAACTTTTCTATCCCCAGTGATCAGAGCTGAGCACTGGGATAAACATCCAGTTAGGACTGTATGTTATAGTTTGGGGTTTGCCTTTTTTTTTAAATTTTCTTTAAATAATCACTAGGATCATTACTTTCAGTTGCCAGAAAAACTGCTGAAGTAACATCTACTTAATTAACTGAAAACCAATTATATTTAGTTCAAGAGTGTTAATGCTTATAAAAAAATACATCCATGTCTGAAGAATGYAGTGAAAAATGCTACTAATAGGAACAACTTGTACATTTTGTGCAAGATGTACAAAATYCTGCCTCCTTTAATAGCTGCACTTGAATTTGCACCCAAAGGTACAGCATCCTCTGCTTCTTTCGTTTYCATGTGGGCAGAGCCCCCAATTATATGTAATTCTACACCATAATAATTAGAAAAAATAAGACATTTATCAACTGAAAGTAAAAAGAATGCAACCACTGAATCAAAGTGAATTTTCTTCTTTAATTGCATGAACTTTAATGAACATTACATTTCAATAATGTAAATGCTGAGAGCTTAAAGACACTTGCTGTCATCTAATCATGTCTCATTTCATCTCCTGACTTTGGAATTTTAACAGAAAATCATCCTGTTAATCGTTTGTTCAATCAAGCAATGCTTCTCATTGCCAACCCTTACGATTAACAAGTCCACCAACCTTGCTGCTTCTCGTTTTTGTACTTTACCATCTCTTTGTTTGCATACCCAGTGCTTCGCAAAATGTCCTCCAGAAACATCTCTTTAACTTCAAAAGGTCTTCCTTGGACTGAAAGTATCAAAATTCCATAAAAGATGAGATATTCCCCAGCTTCACTTAGAGCATTATTTAAAAAAAAATTATCTTCACTGGAGTTCATTTTTCTTAAAATTAGACAAAACAAAACATTTCCAAAGTAAAATGCTATCTTGTTTCTCATTAACCTCTTCAATTATATCAGCTGTTACAGCAAGAGATGTTCATAAGATTAAGAGTTATTAACTGCAATTTTTTWAAATGAGAAAAAGGAAACAGCCATTTTTGTTTAGGGTTACAAACAAGAACTCACCACGTAAGCCTGCCACTTGGAATAAAAATGTAATTATTTAACAAGCAATTAATACAGCAAGATTGTGCAAGATTCCACAAGGAGACAGTACATCTCTGTGTTGAACTACTTTCTTTCATGAGAAGTATGTGAGGAGACAGACTTATCTCAGCATCCTCAACTCATTCAGCAAAGCTGGGCTTTCTTTACTGAATACTTCTGGACAGATCAGACATCCCAGTGGTCTTTACCTCCTAATAATTTATCCTTATTTCTTTTTCAACATGATTCTTTTTTAGACCTTATCTGTGAACATTAAAGGATGCTTTTCGTGTGAAGAATTCAAAGCTCAACATTTTGATTTCTGGTCCCTTAAGCTGACTTTAGATYGCTCAGGATTTTCCTTCAGAAAGAACAATCTACAGTTCACATACTTTTAGAAGTGGTCATAGAGGAAGTCTTCCAACACTGATCACAAACACTGTGTACTACAGCAATCCACAACTACAAAATGTTGGTTTCTGTGGTCAGGATTTTGTCAGCCATATTGCTGAAGGAGAAGCAAACCTTTTTCATTACATTAACAGACAAAAGTCTAAAGCTGCTCCTTTTAATTCTTAAATTCTCAAAAAAAAAAGGAAAAAACATCTTTTCAATTGCTATTGGCCTGTTACACAACCAGCACAACCACTGTGGTAAACTGGAGCGACTGTCATCAGAATTTCCAAAACAAATATACTGATCTAAAAGAACAGGAAGCTGCAAGAAGAGTAAACTGGAAAGCCACACAACAATCACAACTGAGGGACTCCCTTGCAAAAAAAAAAAATCAGAGAACATGAAATCATGTGTAATTTCCAGATTCCTGTCTCAAACAAGTTGCAAGCCTTATTTTACTAGGCAGAAATTCAGAACTGGGAACCAGAAATAAACACTTCTATCTGTAAAAAAAACCAAAAAGAAAAGAGGTTTCCTTCTCACGAATATTTGCTAAAATAAACCAATAACTGATTCCACCCATTTCCTAGAACTGTTKAGATTTTTAAAAAAACAGGCTGACATGCAGAGAGTCTACCTGATCTTTTCAAAACACAATAAACTTGGACATCATTGTTGAAAAAGGAAGACGACTGCAAGCTGCCAGAGRAGGTCACCCATGCAGAAAACCTGCAAGCCAGGAGRGTGGGAAAAAGAAAACAAACCCACGAAAACCCTCCATCTCCCACCCATCTACATTTTTGCCTCTACTAAAGATCAGTCAAATGAAATTAAAGCAGCAATAATGGTAACTTTTCTTCACATCTGAGTGTAATCTAACTGCAGGTAACTGAGTCTGACCATAAACTAACAGAAATTGGATGTCTTTTCTGAGTATTTACCTACATGAACAGCTACTAATGTCCTTTAAAACAAAGAATCATGTGATTGAAGCATGAAACCAAACCTGCCTAGGCCTGTATTTCTCAACTGAACAGGTATGGTTATCTGTGATTTATCCAGTAACAACCTTTATGAGATCTGAAGAATTAGAATCTACTGCAATGTATTAATATGTGTCACACTAATGTAGCTCCTAAGTCCTGTACCAGCATGGAGACAGCACTTCAGTAACCTTTTCCTACTTCTTGAATTAAACTGTGGAGAGGCCCAGGACATTCCTGCATTTCAGAACTCCCAGTGATAAAAACACTTCACTCTGAAGTAGGTGCAAATAGTTAAGAAACAAGAAACCTGAATACACAAAGAACAGGCATTGCTGTAATTCTCAGTGTATTCACCAAGTGCCTTTACCCAGAGTAGTTTGCTACAGTTTAATAAAATCTATGAGTCTCAGGGCAGGTATACTCAGATTTAAGACTTAAGAGAAATACTTACTGTGTATTACTGGGCAGCTTCCAAAATACCTAATAAAAAGATTTGCATCTAGAGCAGCACTAGAAATAATTAGTTTTAAATTATTCTGGTTTTGCAGCACATCTCTCAGTTTTATTAGCAAGAAGTCRCTGAACCTATCCCTCTCATGTACTTCATCCTGTAATAAAAGGAAAAAAATCCAAGAGATAAACAAACATCACRTAGTCAAGATCATAACTTCTGACAAATACAAACTTTTTTAAAAAAATAAAATATATGATTTGGTGGTACATTACAGAGGCCTTAAAATGTGTAAATCTAGCTTAAGGTAAGGGGTTTTTTTTAAACTATCCACAAGCAAAAAAAATGTTTCAAAACCTTTTTATCAGAGCAGAGTGCAGTGCAATGCACAAGCCATACACACCTTAACTTCAGAGGCCAAAGTAAATGTCTGAAACCTCTCTAATTCTGTATTTGAAGCCAAATTTCAAGAAAAGGTCACAAACCACAAATCCTACAGATCTTATTTTAATAAATTCTCACTTCACAACTGATGAGCATTCAAAGAAATGTATGACACCACATAATCAGAAAAAAAGACAGATTGCTTAGACAAGTCATACACAAAGCCTATAAATTAAGGACATAACTGATTAATMATCTTTGTCATTCTTCTGTTTTGTTTTGTATTCTGAATGAATGAAACAAGGACTCAAAGACAAGGTTTGTAGGCTGACATCAAGAATGAACAGATCATTCTCATGCTTTTTTAACTCTGATAAACAGATAGGCACCTAAACTTACCATGATTTTTTGTCTTCAGTAGTGGAATACTTAAATCTTGCCATAAACATTCTGGTTCCCCTTACTTACAAAATTCCACAATAGGAATATTAACATAATCATAAATAAACACTCCTGAACAATTTGCTAGCAGYTAGATTGCACATGGTCTTGAAGACACTGGGCAAACAAAGGGACTGAAAACCTGGTATTGCTAAAMCAAATACATGATAACAGAAATTCTGACACAATCCCATTGAACCACATCTAGGCCTTGCTAAGGCTTTTCTGCTGACAGAGGAAGTTCAGAAAAATTTACACTTCTGTCCTCAACTCCTCCTGATTCCACACCTAATTACTGGCATGAACATAAAATAAGATGTTTTTACAGGGAAAAACACAAACAAACACACAGAAAAGCACCAAAATCCACAAAACATGCATGCTACAATAAGGACTCAGAAAGTCTTTAAAGTTGATTCAGATTCTACCAAACAAAACCACCTAAACTGCTCAGCAAATTTAAATCAAACAAACGAGGACCTCATTTTCCAATTAACAAGCAACACACGAAAGACCACAGGATGCTCACCACAATCACATGGGTCACAGTGGAGAGGGCGCTGTCTCCTGCCATCAGCGTGCGAAGGAGCATGTCATTAGTGCAGAATGTTACCAGTGTCTTTGGAGAAACCCTGTGGAACAGATCAGAGACAACCCAGGGGCTTTGCACCATTTAAAGGCTGCTGGCTTTCCATGGCTCAAAAATTAAAGCAGCTGCTGACCAGAAGAGGAATTACAGTTCTCTCACCAAAGAACTCGTGCATACCCATTGTTTTTAAACTATGCCTGTTCCCAGACATTTCCCAACAATTCTTAGTGCTTGCACTTCTAACTTTGAATAATGGATTAATTGAAAAAATGAGATTYGAATTTTAGTAAGAAAGAAAGTTAAACAGAACCATGAGAAACAGTCGTGCTCCACGTCATTCAATTTACTAGAAAATCCCATGTGGAAAAACAGGTTCCAATTCCTCAGCATATGCTTGGATATAGCCTTTGTATTTGCCTCCATGTGGTGGGACGAGCCTGGCTGGATGCCAGGTGCCACCCAAGCCACTCTATCCCTCCTCTCCTGAGCTGGGCAGGGGAGAGGAAATACAATGAAAGACGCACAGGGTCAGGACAAGGATAAGGAGAACATGGGTCTCTCCCATGGGCGGCAGTCCTCCAYGAGCTTCTCCAGTATGAGTCCTTCCCGTGGGCCGCAGGTCTTCGTGAAAGGGACCTGCTCCAGGTTCCTTTCCACAGGGTGCAGTCCCTCAGGAACAGCCTGCTCCAGCATGGGACCCCCACAGGGTCACAATCCTGACAGCAAACTGGGGGCTCCCTCCACAGGGCCACAGGTCCTGCCAGGAGCCTGCTCCAACACAGGCTTCCCAGAGGATCACAGCCTCTTTCAAGCATCCACCTGCTCCAACATGGAGTCCTGCACGGGCTGCAGGGGGATCCCTGCTGCACCACGCACCTCCATGGGCTGCAGGGGCACAGCTGCCTCACCGTGGGCTGCACCACGGGCTGCTCTGGCACCTGGAGTGTAAGATGTTTCGGTGGTGTTCGGATGGTCGGGACGGATGGAGACGAGAGATCTCTGAAGTCAGGTCTTAGAGCATGAGGTTTATTACGAAGGGCGTGGGTACAGGGGGCCTGCTTAGAGCTGCCAGCCGCAGCTCGGAGCAGGCCAGAAAAGTAAAGGAGAGCAAGAGAGAGAGAGAGCTGAAGAGGAAGGTGCAGTAGAAGTCTTTTACAATACAATAAATCATCTTCTGTGTTGAATATTCTAATTTTCATCAACCAACCTAGTACAAGATACAAATCCTATAGCATTTACATACAGCYTATAAGAATCATTGCATTACTATACTGYGTTACATTTTAAACTCTAAAACTACTCTTTGGACCCCTTCTGCCAAGCTAGCAGGGTCTGCTCTGACCCTTGGACCTGTTTTCAAGCAGAGGGTATTGTTCAATCAAGAGGGGATTACCTTCAGTGGCCATACCATTGTTTTTCAGTTGTTCAGTAACCAAGGCTTGGTATCTCAAAGTATGCTTTCATTTCTATCTGGTTTATAGTTTCCATATACTCAGCATCTTTTGCCAGGCAATCATATTTATAAGTCTTTCCTGTTTCATCTTCTCCAACACTGGAGCACCTGCTCCCCTCCCGCCCTGACCTTCCCATCTGCAGAACTGCTTCTCCACATGCGCTCACTGCTCTCCTTGCACTGCTGCCTCTGCTGTGCAGGTTTTTCTCCCCCATTCCCCGCTGTCCCAGAGGCACTACCACCATCACAGATGGGCTCAGCCTTGGCCAGAGGCAGGCCGTCCTGGCTGCCACCGTCTCTGTCAGACACGGGGAAGGCTTCTGGCATCTTCTCACAGAAAGCCACCCCACAGCTCCCAAAGCCTTGTCATGCAAACCTAATACACTACAGCTGACTAAATCACAAAGTATCAGCTGATCCTTTGGTTTTTCAGGAAGTCAAAATACTGCAGTGTTCCTATTCTATACCTGGGGCAGAGTTAGCTGCCCCAGTAAAGACAGCAATTGCCACTACTTTTGCTGGTGCTGCCATCCTAAAGGAACCAAAAAGTTCCTTTGTACTGTCCTCCACAGCTCTTTATGGAAGACCATTAAGAAAACTTTAAAAATTAGACTTCTGTCTTACTATAAGCACCTCTAAACACCTCCACTCCAGATCTTTTTTGCGCACAGCTGGAAATATTGTCATCTCTCCCTTTTAGCGTTTCTCCAGAGTAAATGTATTGATTCTTCTCAAGCTGGATTTTCTGCACTGCTTCCAGTAGTTCTTCCATTTCAATCTGACTTTGCTCTTCTTCTGCCAGCATAGTACTTACAGACATTAACCATGCAGCTTATTTGTGATACATCTTCACTAGCTCTTCTAATCCATTAATAGCCTCGTGAGCTTTCACATGCACATTCAAATTCTCGTCTTGGCTTTGTTGTTCAAGCGCATTCATTTTCATCAGCTATGTATTATCTTCGTTCATTCAAGCAACACAACCTTTTGCCATCTTCTGGTCGCTCATAACCCAGCCATTGCCCCTTCCCTGAAATGCCACTGGCTACACAGYGCAAAGATGTAAAAACCCCACACAACCCATTTGTGCTCTGCTTCACAGACAAATTCATCAAGTGATTGAAAGCTCTACTTTTACRTCACTTCACGTTTTAAAAGCTGAAGCACAGTAAATTTAACCCAAACTAGACTGGCAAATAATGCTCAGCTTCATCAGTCACTTTCCAATTTTGTTGTTTTCCCTTTTATGATCCATACCAACTCACACTATATAACATTTGTTACAGCATGCTGGTCTTCCTRCCTACCTTCAAAGCTTGCAGAACTTTTGGATCCACATATGTTAAAAGTAGAGAGYGGAAGAAAAAAGAAGAGAGGAAAGTGTAGACTTGATCTGAAAATCAGACAAGGATTTACATGCACACACTCCCTAGAAGAAACCAATAGAAAGCCCTTGAAATTCAGTTCAATGTGACAACCTGCTACATGAAACTGCAAAATACAGGAAGAAAGCTGTCCTTTTCACTCTTAAGTATTCCTTACCTGCAATAACATACCCCACCTATGATTTACGGGGCTGCATCCCAAATATACTGCAGTTTAAACGTACTGCACAAGACTCACGATAGCAGCACGAGCAACTGACACTTAGAAGCACCATCAGTACCTGCTTTCCAACCGGATCTGGTAACCAATTGTCTGGCCAATCTTCTCTCTCCTTTCTGCTGCCACTCTTTCAGCCACAGCAACAGCTGCTAAACGTCTCGGCTGAGTGCAAAACACACGACAGGGAGCTCCATTCTTGTAGCAGTCATCAAGGATAAACTGAGGGATCTGTAAAGAAGTGGTTCAAATTTACTTTTTGAGAAAGTCACGGCTTTCTTAGCGCAGGGAAACAATTTAACTGCATCTCAGTATTACACGTTGCAACAGACCTTTCAACAGGATTATCACTGCAAATATACCTCAATGGGCAGAAAATAAATTTCTAAGTATAACTTGCTTAGATTTCTTTTCTTCAAAAAAAAGTTGAAGTGTCTCTCTCCTGCTTCAGAGAGATCTATAGGAAAAAAGCCCTGTAGATAATCTCTCACCTTAACACAAAAAAAATATATTACTCTGGGTACTAAGAACAGAACTAGCCTTAGAAGAAAAAGGGCTATACAAGTAGCATCACAGCTACTTTCCCTTCACTATTTTGTATTATTTTAATGAAAAAATTATATCTATCAGAAAACTGTGAGGAACCATTTATGCTTTAGGTACCTATCTGCTGGCTTAGTACTTCAAAAGCAAGAAAGTGAACTGGAACACAAGATTTTCAATCATACAGGAAAACAAAAGCCTTAAAATAGCATAGAAATATCCCTTACCACAAATATTACAAAATTGGCATTAGTTTAGTATAAATACTGTTATCTTTTTCATTTCATTGAAGAAACATACTTGAGTAGTTTTTCCCGATCCCGTCTCTCCTATAATCAAAACAATTTTATTGTCCTTTATTATTTGGACAATTTCTTCCTGTTTTTCAAGAACTGGTAGTGATTGCCTGAAGGAATCAAACTCTGATTCCCCTCTTTTCACTGGGACCTGGGGGATACCGTCATTAAGCCGACCACTTGTCTTGTTCACTTCTTTGTTTTCTGTGAAGAGAAATTAAGAATTTACTTATACAGATACAGAGGAAGGTCACTAAAACACTGCTCAAAAATTGTACTTAAAAATTAACCTTCCTGACTTTTTATGCATCCCTGTGGGTAAAGTGACAAACCCAGCACACATTTAGAAGTCACACTCATAGCAACATGTCCTGTTACGGTGCTTGAAATAGGTATTTTTCAAAACAGTTATTACTTTCATAGGTATTTTGAACACAACCAGACTCTCCCAGAGCACTGCTCCAAGTCAAAAAAGCCCACAAAGAGCAAAAGGAGAAAGAGAAACTAAACCGGAGAAAAACAGCCTGGTGTATTTTGGTGGCCTTCGTATCTGCGTGCACGTTTCACATCTGCAGTTTTCCCTAGAAATACACACTTCCAGAGTCAAACCTTTAAGCTATTCCATGCATTTGCCTCAAATCAGACTAATTCAAGCACGCTGTATCAAGAGTCCTGGACCCACACAGCAGCGTGATGCGTTAGAAAGAAGTGCGTAAGTAGCCAAAACACGTGCACATCTTCTGAGGGAGCCACTTCAAACCCAGCATTGCAAATGCTACTCTGTAATTCCTTGATCTTTATTYTTCAGAAGAATGAAAAGCTTGCTGTAAAGTCAATTATACATATTTAATGTGATTAACAGATTCRCATACTAAATTACAAGCTCTGTTGTACCAAGACAAACACAGACTAAGAGATTAGGAGAACTAAAAATACATTCTTGAGAAGCAGAGAAAGATAAAYGTTAGACTATTCATTAGCTTATCCCTTACATTCCTAAGACATCGTGTTTCAGTACTTTTATTATAGCTGCCCTCTGTTCATTAAACAATCCTATTAAACAACTGAAACAATTGAAAAAAGCAGCAAAGGAAGCGCTTTAAGAACAGATGCCACATATCAGAAATATTTAATTAAACAAGGCATATTGGTACAAGTGTTTTCTGTTCACTACAGCCACCTCTGCACACAGAAACACAGTATAACTCTTCCACTCACAGCTCTTAAAGCAATAATCTAGATAAAAGTGTTGCTTTTAAAAAAACCCCCAACATTTTATCAGAAGTTTGTCTTCCAGTGAACTCCTTCGTATTCTAGAAATCAAGAAGTCGGACAGTAGTGTCTTAAGGATCACATCTATTTTGTAGAGATGAAGAAACAAAAGCTAAACTTCTTGCTTTATCAAGTACGTGAATTTCTGTAAGCAGAACAGCCAACCTCATTTTTTCGTAAGGGTGTTCTCACACGGCATCACGGTAAGGCCTGACTCTTCAATCCCCCCTCATGGAACTTGTATGAAGCCACGTTTCACAAATGCGCTTCCAAAAAGATTTGGCTGGAGCTGGCTCAAAGATCCTAAATTAACTCAGCACAAGGTAGACATCGCAATGTGCGTGATATGACTGCCCAAGTTCCTCACAACCTCAGTTATAAAAGACCTTAAACRTAAAGAAAATTCATGCGTTTGTTTAAAGGTGTCTGTTAGGACAGGCAAGGGGACAGAACAGAAAGGGGTTTGTTTTGTACTTGGGTCGTACGTTGTTTTTTCAAGTGGTGTTGATGGACAAGTCCAAATCAGAAGACACACCGAACATACCAGATTCAACAGCACATGCACTTCCTCGCTCTGTCCTTGGCAAGAGCTCTGTGCGTTCCTTATTTGTGACAGGAAAGCTCTGAATGAGGCTCCGAACGGCGTGTTTCGTACGGAGAGCCAAGTCACAAGTCATGACTGCATGTGTCAGTTCTGAGACATCCTTCTTCCTCACAGTCAGGTATCGATTTGCTCCTTTTCTGCGAGGGGGAAAAGAAAACACATTTTAGGAATAAGTGACCTACTCTAGGTTAACTTTTATCTGTCAAGGCATGAGGTTCTGTGAAAAACCTTTTAAAAAAAGCAGAGATCATGGYGAGAAGCCTCTTTTATGGACACATGAAATCCATGAAGCATAAAAGCAAGCCATCTCAAAAAGCATGTCACAAGTTTTTCCGAGCGAACAAAGGTACTTATTTCTATGTCTACTTTTACACTTTTTTCTCCAATACTATTCCTTGCAACAGAGTAGGGTATGTTAGAAATATCAATCATGTTACCATTAGTCATGAAATTCCATTCATCCGCACCAAAAAAACGAAAATTGTACCCCAACTTACCCTTTGCTTTTAGATACCAGCCCAAGAGACTGACAGAGCCGGTGAACAAACGCTCTTTCTGTACTAGTGAAACTAGAAGGAAATTCCATCTCTAGAACGATAAATAATAGTAAAAAAACCAGTAACAATGCAACAGGCATTCTTGACATGTTGATGTTACAGAATCAAAGAATTGTTAGGATTGGAGGGGACCTCTGGAGATCACCCAGAGCAACCCTCTGCCAAGGCAGTGTCACCTGGAGCAGGTGACAGAGGAGCACGCCCAGGTGGGTTTGGGATGTCTCCAGAAGGGGAGACTCCACGGCCTCCCTGGGCAGCTGCTCCAGTGCTCTGCCACCCTCATGGCAAAAAGGTCTTCCTCATGTTGAGGTGGAACTTCTTGGGATTTAGTTTATGGCCATTGCTCCTTGTCCTGTCACCAAAAAGTCTGGCACCACACTCCTGGGACTCATCTTGGAGATATTTATAGGCATTCATGAGATTCCTAGGCTAAACAGGCCCAGGTCCCATATCTCTCCTCACAGAAGAGATGCTCCAGACCCCTCATCTCATCTCTGTGGCCTTTGCCGGACCCTGACCAGTAGCTCCCCGTCTCTGTGCGGAGGAGCTCAGAGCTGGACACAGCAGCCCAGCTGTGCCTCACTAGGGCCGGGCAGAGGRGCAGGATCCCCTCCCCGACCCGCTGCCAGCGCCCTCYCGACACCCGCAGGGTCCCCCCGGGCCGGGCCGTGCCGCGCACCCGCCTCGTCCCCGCTCCGGAACCGCTCCAGGGCGAGCTGCACCGCCATCTCCACCTCCTCGTCCACGCCGACCTCCCTGAGGGCCTCGGCCCGGGCGCGCACCGCGGCGGCGGCAGCCGAGCCCCCCGCGGCCCCGCCGGGCTGCCGCCGCGCCACCCGCCTATGTCGCGACATGGCCCCGACAGCGCCCCGACACGGCCCCGACACGGTCCCGACACCGCCCCGACACCGCCCTGGCACGGCCCCGACGCGGCCCCGACACCGCCCCGACACCGCCCCGACACGGTCCCGACACCGCCCCGACAGCGCCGCGACAGCGCCACGACTGCGCCACGGATCGGCGGCCGCGGCTCCTGGGCCCGGGGGGCGACGCTGGCGACAGGGCGGGGCCGGGCCTGCGTGGGGTCACCCAGAGCCGGAATCGCCCCCGAACGGAAGGAAATTGGGTCTTTTCCCCCCGTTAGGTGTTGAAGCCTGTCCGTGTGCCGAGGCACGTGTATGACCGTGACTAAAAAAAGTGGCACTGGTACCCTGTCTGGTCATAAATTACGTGATTTARTTGAATGGCATTAAACGTAGGTGTGGCGAGGGTCATCTCGGCCCTCAGCCTCCTCACTCTGTAAAGTTCTACTCGCCCTCGATTTCGGATCGTCTTTTCCTGCTGTCCTTTGACTCCACGCTGAGGACGTGAGATAGAAACTAAACCCAAACCTCTTGGGCGTGGCACAGGGCTCRGTATTGAAGGCTGCTGCTTTGGAAACAACATTAAGTCAGAGGGAGAGTACTTTGAAGAACAAGCTACTCCTCAGTTGTGAACTGGAGAATTAAATAAATAGAAAATAAACACTCACTGTCTGATGTAGCTGGCTGAAAAATAGCTCTTAAGAGACCTCTACCAAAGCTGTGTACAAGGCTCACTTCAGCATAATTCTGCACTGAGAGGTCGAACTGGAGCTGAACGATCGATCTATAAGGTTATTTTTTAATTTTTTTCACTTTTTCAGTTCAGGTATCTGCCAATGCATCTTCAACCAAAATACATAATGCTAGCTCCTCATAGCTGTTCCTGTGACATTCAGTACTGTCACCTCAGAGCATATCACAGTTATTACGGAAAATTAAACAGCTGACAAAGATGAGGATTCCTCTTATCATCTTTGGTATCAACAGTAATAAATGAGAGCTCATAACTCATTTGAAAGAGTCACATCAGAAATCTTTAATTATGAACCCAGACCTGTTACCAGTTTCTGCCTCTTAACAGCATCATCTTGCCTTCCTACAGAAAGAACCCCCATGATTCTGAAAAATGACTCCTCAAGCCCAATTCTGCTCTCAGTTTGCACTCCTGAAAATACAGCAGCGCACAGAGATAACTGTCTGTTGGGTTAGCTCTCATTTATAYGGCTAAGAGTGGGGTGAAGCCTGAGTGCATCCTGCGTAACAAATTTCTTAATACATGCCTTGCTTCTCTCACTGCTTTTTTGACTCCCTGATGCTATTAGAAGGGTGCTAAAACAGGAGGGTGTAGTCACCCATGCACTGCGTGCTGCAGCCCTGCTAAAGACTGAACTGTAGTCTGCACTCAGCAAAGACAGACTTGTGCTTGCCCAAGCTCTTAGACATGGGGGTTTATATAGACTCCTTGCACGTATTCTCTTAATAAAAATTACTAGCTGTGGATTTTCTTATTAGAATTAACAAGCTGTAAGTCTTTAAAAATTCCGTTTTCATGATTGGCCTCAGAAATACCTTCTAATGTTTACTCAAAACAAATAACTCCTGGAATAAGAATTATTTCCTTCTACTACCATCTATCCAAATGCCCATGTATTTTTTATAAGAAGAATTAAGAGGCAGCACCRTTTTATGCAAAAATACATCTGCATGTTTAAATACAATTAGGCATTCTTATTTTACCCTCYCTGGAGGCACTTCTATTATGTAGCAGGTTTTGCTGACTTTTTAGTTTGCAGAATATTTTCTCTCTCGCAAGCATTCTTATTTTCCACAAAAGGTGCCAGTTCTAAGAGCAAAAGAACTGCAAAGGAAGTTTATGAATRAACAATATTATCTATTATGCACTGTGTTAGATTGTGTCAGATTTGACTGCAAAATAGTCTTTTTGGGTTTTGTTTGTTTGGGATTTTTTAAAGATTTTAAGCRTTGTAAGGCTTGTTAGCTCTTGAATGCAAGGATCACTGGTGAGCTAATACTAGTCTTTAAGATYGGGTTAATGAAAGAGCACAAGATTTATTTCTCTTTTCAGTTCCTTGACTACAAAAAGTAAAAGGTATTGCAGTATGTGGGGTTTTTTAAGCATCATAGTAAATTTGTAGCCAGATAGCTGTTGGCTGCTATGATTATTAATGATCCCATCAAATAAGTTACATATTTACACACACCTAGGGAAGTAAGACTAACGTCGAATTATAATGAGTGACACTTGTTTAATAAATTAACTGCAGTGAAAATGGGCATCTCTTGCTTTACTGCACACTACTGTATACACTGATAGTTCCCCAGAACTTTGGCTGCTGATGTGGGCTCTATCCGGGTGATTGCCTCCGCCCCATTTCTGTAACCTCTCTTATCATCTACTGACACATCATTTCTTATTTATCTGTCTTTTCCACTTCCCTTATTCACTTCCATTTTTATTTCTTTTTGAGACATCAAGGAAAAAGCCTTTCGATCAGTTCTGTCCTTGTAAAACAACCTCTCTCAGGTCCTCACTTGCAGCAGTCCAGAGCTCGGGCTGTTGAACTTCCAGGGGAAAACTGCAACCCTTCAGTGGAGCTAAGGCATCCACAGAGTTCAGCAATGTCTCCAGAATGAAGGCTGGGAAGAGCATGATTCCCAACAGGGTCAAATATGCCCCAGTTCTTCCCACAGCTGTTTCCACTACTCCTCACTCCTAAACTGAGAAACTGTAGTTTCCAGGGTGAGCAAATGACAGAGGACAGGAGGGAGAGTGGAATGATCCTGTGCTAGCAGATCTTCCCGTGTCTAGAACATGTTATAAAGGCAGCATGAAAACTGCTGGGATCTCATGTCTTGTGAGCTTGAGGGGTAAACTGAAGGCAGAAGGATTTCTTACCTGTGATTCATGTGCTTGTCTCTTTGCTGAAACTGGAACTGCGTGGAACTGATGTGCTCCCTAGGGAGATTTATTTATCCAGAATGTAATTTCCTGTTAGAATACCATTTCACTGAAATATTTTGACTAAAATAACACCTATGTTGCAGAAATTTTCTGGAGCACAGAATACATTTAACTACCGCAGTCATCAGTAGCCTGCAGAAAAAAGTTACTGAGGTTACCTCATAGTCACAGTTTACAAAAAGACCATTTATCTTTACAAGTGCCCCCACYTTTTTCAATCAAAGTAGTATTTTGTTAACAGAGATATAGCTTCAAATAATATGCTTCAATAAAAGATAGTGAAAATATTCAATATCTTTGTTTACACATATATAAAAGAAATTCATGAAAGAAAATTAACTTCTAACTTTCTGTATCCAAATTGTGGATCCGTATGTAAGATCCAGGAGTAGCAACCTGTTTGAATAGGAGGGCGGTTTAGGATATTTTTAGAAAAGGGGGCAAACCTGTTCTCATTTATATTCGTCATCACGAAAAAGTGCACTTTTTAGGACAGTTTTACAAGGCAGTTGAGCATTTATGAAGGTGAAGAATGAGCAGGAAGCTTCTCAAAAGAGGCATTAATAGTCTATTTAAAAACTAATATTCTGTCTAAAATATTTTCAATCCTAGATAAAATATCTCAGTTTTGCAGATCACTCTTGGAGCAGGAGGAGAAAAATCAGAAAAATTGGCCTCACCAAAAAAAAAAAAAAAAAAAAAAAAAAAAAAAAAAAAATCTTCTTTTCTTTTGAATATACTGTTTTAAGAGTTTTCAAACAGCTCTACTTGCTGAGGATTCCACAGTAGAGGCTGCACAAGACTTATATTTCTAGATGGAGCTTTAAATCATAGGTCCGTGATGTGAAGTGGATCTAAACAAAGTAATGTGAAGAAGGTAATACAGTGACTTCAGATACAAGATTTTGATGAGAATTTAACTAGAAATTTCCTAGCTAAACCATGGCTCTGTTAGCAGCAGATGCAGTTTGCTGTACACAATGATGTTACTTAAATAACATTCATTTGAACTGACGTTATATATCTGTTACTTTAAATTTTGTTACGGTGAAGATCAGTAAACAGAGATGGTCTTTACCTGAAGCTGACTGAAATACAGGATAATCTCTCCTTTGATACCACCAGGCATTGCTTTTGATCGTCCTGTATGTCAAAACCTCCAGTCCGAATACCTAAGCAGTGGCAGCCATTAGAATAGCTAATTCCCCYATCTACCTTACAGCAACATCAAAAGTATGCATTTTCTAAGTTACATCATAGAAAATAAAGTAGGTTTTTAATGTCACTTCCCTAATTAAAAAAAAAAAAAAAGGAAATAACTTTTACTTAGCCCTTATATTGCCTGGGCATGGTTTATATAGGCTAGGCACAGATTTAGGTCTGGGCATATCATCCACATCTGAGTACTTTGGTATACATCTGCAAAGTCATGTGATGTGAGAGTGGCTAGTGGTCAAGCCAGCTCCACCCTGGTCCCACGTCCCAGCCTGGCCTTTGTTGTCCCCAGGGAGGTGTCTGATACCCTGGGCTGACCTGGCCGGGACGGCCGGGTGGGTCCTGGCTGCCAGGCCCTGCCATGCCTTCCCAGACAGCTCCCGCAACCTCTGACTCCCCAGTCCCTCGAGATTTTGATTGTAATACTGATACAACAAACCATGGATTGGGATCTGACCTGATCTGCAGAGGGTCCGGGTGATTAGAAATTAAGTTAAATTGTATTATAAATTCCCTACCATGCTACTTACAGACTGTACTGGGTTGACTCTGCTGGTAGAAATCCTGTGCCATTCTGGTACTAAATTCTCTTCTATGTCAATCATAACATCCTGTTAAGGAAGAGAAGCTTTAGTTGTACCTCTGGTTTAGTGCCATCGTCACTCTGCCAATATCCCTAAGAGAACCCATCTGTGTTGGGTGACAGTGTCACTCAGGTAACAGTGACGTGTCTGTTCACCAAGAACCCCACCGAGCAACAGGGAACTTTACAGCAAGTGTGTGAAAAGGGCTGATGCAGTGTTTAGGAAGTTGAAAGGAATGGTATTCTGGGCAATTGGACTCCTGATACTGAAAGTCCTGTGTGGCACACCCTGGCTACCGTGCTCAAAGGACTATTACTAAATTAAAACTTCCTGCTTGCAAATTAAGATACTGTTTGTTTTGTTGGTGGGTTTTGAAAGAGGTTCATTGAAAAGTGCTATGGCTGAATGCTATCTAGAAGGAAATTTTTCTCTTTTTTTGGTCAATTGATTTTGGTCATTTGGCAGCTTTTTATGCAGAGTGACTTAAGCTGTTTTCTACTGCAAAAGCATTTATAGTTAAATTTCGAGAGGTTTACAGTGCTTTTCTTTTTCTATTGTTCAACACCTAATTCGAGGCAGACGACTTTCAGAGATCACATGAACTTAAGTGTCCTGTTGATTTGGTGGAAAATCTGAGAAGTCCAGCATCTCTGGAAATCAGGTGTCTCCTGCCCATCTTTCAGAGATGTCAGAGTTTGGGTCTATAAATGGTAAAGAATAAGTGCAGCTAGTAGKGCTTCAGCATTGTTATTAACATTTGCATCGACTGTCTGGTATATGTTTATTCGCATTTGGAAATCAGGGCATTATGGAAAATTTCTATTGTAGAATATAGATTAATATTGAAACATTACAGATCCATTTAACGTATATGAAAAGACAAACAAACAAATACCCAAGGGACTGACTGTTAAAATCCACAGTCTTAAACAGAAAACATACAAACTTTAAAAAATTTCTTTTGAGAAATACCAAGCCTATTTTGCTACTCACAGCAGTTTGGAAGTCTCACTCCTTGCCCTCCTTCCTTGTTCTCTCTTCATAACTTTCTAGGCGCTACACACCCCTCACACCAGGGACACTTCAGGAAGAATTGTACTTTCTCTGCACAGCACAGCCTGTGTTTTAAATGTGGTTTTTTTGCCATCTGAAGTTCACATTCTTGGCTGTAGGAGTGAACTGCCACATAACTGACAGCAGGCACAGGAATGTGGCGAACTGCAGCTTAGGGCATTGCTTTCCAACTGATGGGATGCATCTTTATAAAAAACTAGATGGGCATCGCGATACAAGCCAGCAAGCTCAGCTGGTTTTACAGTCTTGYATGCCGTACCACAGCTAGGATATCAGCTGTTCCTGTCAGCAAGGAGGAACTGGTATGGGGGATTTGTTATCAGGGAAAGTCAGAAACCACTGCATCAGGTTTTCCTGGGACTGGTGCAAATGCAAAAAAATTAACTACAGCTGATCCCCAGAAACGAAAAAGATAGCAGGAAAAATTCAATTCAACCAACTCAGAAATTATTCACAATGAGCAGGGAGAAGATAAGGAATGGGTGAATTCCTGGTCCTCAGAGAAAGCTACTGTGTGAAGCATGCGGCTAAGATGAGAACAAAGGATGAAGTGCTATCTAGATGAGAGGAGAAATGGGAGATTAGTTTAAAAAAAGGTGAGAACTGGCCAACTGGGAGGCTTAGCAGATAGCGTCAGGATGGAGAGAGGTTGTTCTTGGAGATTCTCATTGCTGTGTTTTGGACCCGATCTTGCTCCATTGATATTGGTGGCCTTGTCAGGAAACACTGTTTTAGGGCTCTGTAAAGAATCACCGAATCAAAGAATATCGCAAGATGAAAGGGACGCATACGAATACGTCGCGTCCAACTCCCTGCGGTTAAGAATTTTCATTCTTAGTAAGAAGCAGTTACTGTATTTGCAGAATGTGCGCACGGATTCTCGTCTGTGGTATTGAACAGCTCGTCTGTGGGGTCTGGCTGAACAAAGTGGTGTTGAGACTTCACATCTCCTCCAGTCCTCAGTGTAAACAAACAGCTGCAGTCATCMGCTGGTATCACACATCAGCAACATCCTACCTAGGACTGAGAAAAAGYGTGTGCTAAGACTAAGAGTCAGACCTCTGCAGGTCAGGAGATGGAACATCTGAAAGGATAGTTGCAATATTCTCTGGTTTCGGTGCCTTGAAAGAGTATGGAAGTGTGTTGGCTCCATACTACAGTGTCCTGGTCATCCAGCAAGAACTAATGTGAGCAACCTAATTTGGAAATCTGCAGACACCGAGAGAATCCGAGAGTGAGTGTATGCGTGCTTGCACTTGCAAGTAGTTCTAGTTAATAAAATGCCAGAGGGACTCTTTACCTTGTAATGACTTACTTAATCAAGGTACAATAAATATTAACAATTAGAACTGTTGCCATCAGTTAGTGTACTTGAAAGGGCCTGTGCAACAAGTGTGATAACTTTGCTGAATTTATATATTCATTTATCTCTGTTAGCAACAAGGAAGATCAAGATGTTTTGTGGCATGAACTGGATGTCTTCAAAGACTTAATTAATAGGAGAAGGATAATACCTGATACTAGGAGAGAAACGCATGTCTTTAATAACAAGGTCTTTTTTTTCAAATACAGAAATAGGTTAGGAAAAAAATTAATTGTCCCAAATTAAYCACAGGGTGATGGAGTAAGAAACTTAATGCTAATGTAAACAGAAATGCTGTTCTAGACTCTTTCAGAATACCTATTTCCAGTAGAGATAAAACACCACAGCACTGGTGGTGTATCAGTTCTTTTCACAGAAGTAAGACTAAAAAGCAGTGAATAAAACTTAATTAGGTATTGAGAAGGGTGGCAAAGATACTAAAGGAAATTAARAAGCTGTACTATAGAGGCAAGATTTTTTTTTTTATCTGGCCACGTGGAGCCTGCAAAGAAAATTTCTTTTCTTTAAATGAAAAGGAGACCAACAGACAGGGAAGGGTATAGGCCACAAACATGTTCAGAGACAGGAGTCAACTTCAAAGGTAAAATTTGATCAGTGGAAAGGAACCGGATGAGTCAAGAGGGGCTGGTGCCCTGCACCTCAGAATGCTTTTACCGGAGCAGTACCCCATCAAGCAGCCTCCCTGCAAACGCAGGGCTACAGAAAACGCTGGGGTTTGTTGGTTTGCCTGCGCTTGGCTTCCGCAGACCGGCCAAAGCCGCAGCCAAAGCAGCACCTCCGGAGCCGGGAGCCGGCCCTGCCCAGCCCAAGGGGAACAAGCGACCCTCGGGGCGGGTTTGGGGGGGCCCGCACTCGGCGGCCGGACGCGTCCCCCGGCAGCGAGGGCGGCTGGCTCCGGGCTGGCGGCACCGCCCGCTCGCTCCCGGTGGGTCCCGCCGTGATCCCGGCGCCGGGCAGCGGCGGGAGGAAGCAGGACGATGCCGTGCGCGGGCGGGGAGCTCCGAGCCTCATCTGCCCTGTCCCCGCTCCGAGCCCCGGCGGGATCCCGGCCCGGGTCTCCCTCCGCGGGCGGTGGGTGCGGGGCCGGCAGGGCCCCCACCCCGCTTTGTGCTGC
Source organism: Paradisaea rubra (assembly GCA_003713215.1). NCBI lineage: Eukaryota > Metazoa > Chordata > Aves > Passeriformes > Paradisaeidae > Paradisaea > Paradisaea rubra. The sequence continues at coordinate 56,567 of RAHL01000405.1, forward strand.
CGCTCGCACTTTGCAGGCGCGGCGGGACTGGGAATCCCGGGCTCCCGAGGCAGCCTCGCCTCCTCCTCCTCCTCCTTCCCCACCTCCTCCGCCTCCTCCGGAGCGGGGCGCATGATGGCGGCAGCCGCTGTAGCGGAGGTGAGCAGCGCCGGCAGCAGCAGCACCGATACCTCCAGCACGGGCGAGGAGGAGAGGATGAGGCGGCTCTTCCAGACCTGCGACGGCGATGGGGACGGCTTCATCAGCAGGTAGCGACAGCGGGAGGCGGCTCTTTGCTGCTGCGGAGCCGTCCCGTCCTTCCCCCCCGCCCCGCGTCCCCCGGCGCTCAACTTGTGGGCGAGCTGGAGCAGCTGTGGGAGCGCAGCCCCGCCGGGCGCSCCGCGGCTCCCGCCCCGCTCCCGCCGGCACCGGAGCCGGGGGCTCCGGCGGGGCCTCGGCACCGAGAGCTCCCCGGGACAGCGGGCGAACGCTGCCCGCAGCACTTCCACGTCCGCCGGGGCTGAAAGGTGACGCCTCCGAACCTGGTTCTTATCACATCGTGCCCCGGGCAGGTGGTTTTTGCGAGTAAACGCACAAAACGACGCCGGTCGTGGGTAATCTAGGAGAAAACTCGTACTGTTCTCCCGGTCCTATGATTTTGTTTGTCAGTACAGTTTAATCAATATTCTTGTTACACGGTTTCGTTTAAATTCCTCTGCTGGTCCTCAGAGAGTTCGAGGAGTGTCACCCAGGCTGATATTTTGGTGTGGAAGGGTGAGCACGTACACTGGCAGTAGATAGTTGGAAATACGCCACAGTGGAGCGTTGATGTGTTTTGGTCAGGGGCTGGTTTTGTGGCAGGGGTGTTTCTGAGCTCTCACGCCATAATTTAAAAAATACCGAACTTCAGAAGGCGGGATTTGCCAGAGGTGGTGGAAACTTGCATTTTCAAAATGAAGCTTATGCTATTGCATGCAATTAGTCAGTGCCTGTAGAGAACTGGGGAAGTGAGGGAATTTCTTAAATTTGCCATTTAACCTGTAACCTAAGAATATGACCCCACAAAAAGGCTAAGTAAACTTGAATCCCCACTGCCACCTCTTTGGAGCCAGAAAGTTGTTGAAAATCTGTAACAACTGGCAGTCATTTTAAAACTAAAGTTCAAGGGTTGTGATATTTCTTACCTAAACAGCTCCCTGAACACTTTTTTTTTTCTCCCCAGCCTAATGATTATTTTGACAGTTGTGGTTTTGAAATATAAACTTTGAAAACGTGTACTTTCCAGCCAGTGGGCTAAGATTGCTTCTCTTTCTGTTTGTTTACGGTCTTCATGGAATTTATTCTGATGTCTGAAAACTTATGATGTTCACGTAAAGTGTGCACTGTCCCCTCAGAGCACACTTGCTGATCTGTACTGTGATGTTTTTCTGCAGTGTAAACTCTCTGTGTATTTATAATTTAAAGACCTTACGCGAGGAATGTTAATGTTACTGTTTTAGAGTTTCATACRGACRATTGARAGATGTTACCATGACACAAGCTACTCATTTCTGATTGASTAATCCACATTCCCTTAGTTTTGTCCCAGATTTGTATTCTGTGTTTTTCAAAGTTTCAGAGTGTTGCTTGAACTACAGTGTTGAAAACTCTAGGATGTGTGTGAGTAGGGACATTGGATTTCATGAGGAGGTGGAAATAAAGCCCAGAGCCTCAGTGGTGGTTGAAAGTCCTTGGAGATGGTGGGTTCATTGTTGAAGGTTGCTGATACTTTGCTTCAGAAGGGAGTTGCACCTTCAAGGCAGAACTGGCCTTTATCAGAGAACACGGTGCTACAAATTACTGTCTTCCTTTAAATCTCTGTATGTGGTGTATCGGTGCGCAAAGCGCGGTCCCCAGACACGTATTTCTCTATATGTGTGAGAAAGTAAAGAAAGAATATTTAAGAAATGATCTTTTAYATGACTTTACTTCATTAGATAGCCTGGGTAATGAGTTGTGTAAATGGAATGCCTTTCTTGCTTTCTGTAGTTACTCAGTTTCACCTATAATCTGTTTTATGGCAGTGGCTTATGCAGGAGAAGACTTGTCCAGTCAGATTCGGATGTCTTTATAGCATGTATCACCACAGTCTTAGAGACAACTCCGTCTGATTTACGGACTCACTGTCCTTGTTAACAGTACAGCAGCTGGGGGTTTGTTGTTGTGTAGAGCCCTAATGTTTAGGCTCTAGGTAAAAAAGATGCAATTAGGTAATTGCATCTTTTTTAATGTCACAAATTAAAACAAAGACAAAAAAGTTTCAGCTGCTTTTACACTAAACTTCATCTTGCCACTCTATGCATCCTGTTTGTCTTGCTTCTGGGTTTGTTTGTAGGGGTTTTTTGTTTCATACGAGCCAGTTGCTTGGTTTTCCTGTTCCTTCTTGCCCTGCTTCCTTGGACTTCCCTTCGCTCATCCTTGTGGCCAACAATTTTTTTGCCTTTCTTGCAGCCCCAGTGGAGTTTGGAGGCTGACTTCTGCATGTCACAATGTCTTTCACAGCAGGTTAAACAATAAATAAGCAGTRAATGCCCAGGCATCTGTATAAAGAGCTGAAGAGACAGAAGCCAGCACCGTAAAATCAGCTCCTTTCTTATGTACTAGAACTAGACTTCCCTGTGATCTCTAACCTATCAATAGCATAAGCTTTTTAAAAACTAGCTTATTTTCAATGAAATGGGGCTGAAATTTGCAGTTTTGCAGCTRCTACTGAGTATAAATTTTATCCTTGAGAATTAGTATCCCTTCTGTTTGCAGGGCTGAAGCTTGGTCAGTCATTTCTTTGCCTAGCACATGCAGCAGTTTGTTTGTAAGATTTCTGTTTCTCCAGCTCCAGAGCTGTTAAGGAAGAGATCTTTATACCTCTTACTACTTACGCCAGCAAAAGCAGGCATTTTGTGTGTGTGTTTATTTAGTTGATATTGCATGGGGAAAAGAGATATTTGCATTCCTAATGAAATAACATGGTGTCTCAGCTGTGGAAATGCTTTGTTGTGCATCAAACTGTAATAAACCGCTTCAAATAATAGGAGGGAAGTACAGGCACAGATGGAGAGGAGGAGCATGTCCTGAGATACTGATTAGTTTTCAGGCTCTCACCTGAGATATTGATTAATTTTCAGGCTCTAAATAGGATGATATCAAAACAATAAAGCCTAATTAAGCATGTACCATTGGCGGTTATAATCCAGAAGACACTGAACTATGGGATATGAAATGCTAAACCAGCGTTTCTGAGCCTTGCATTTACATACTGAAATTCTGCAGCATCCAGCTAGAGAACAGTACTAAGAGAAYACCAGAGCTTTAACTTGTTGGCTTRTACTGAAATGGCTTTTGATTCTTTTGGGGTTAATATTTGTTACTTAATTATTTTAACGTCTTGCAAATGTTTTTCATTCTTCTGATACTTCTACAACAAGAGGTAATTTCACAAAAAACAACTAACCAACCAACCAACCAACCAACCAACCAACCAACAAGTACTCCCCCGCACCCCCCCTCCAAACCCCTCAGTTGCAAAGCAGTCCACAGTTAAGGCTGGATTCTGAATGCTTGAGATCAGCTGGATGAGCATTGCTGAGAGCAGAAGGCAGCCTTAAACTCTGTTTACATCAGAACTTTAGTTTTGCAGCTGTAGCGGGATTCTGCTGTTATTAACAAAGAGCTGTTAACTGAAAAAACAGTAATTGCTTTCCTTTGTTTTATTCTGTTTGCTTTGAAAAGTTTCAGAATCTGATGTTACAGTTATAAACATTTTCAGTTTCAGAGGGTTTGTGTTTTGGGGAGGACACCTGTGCTTTTTTTGCTTTTTTTCTCTTTTTTGGTTGGGGGGATACTGTCTGCATATGTAATCTTGAATGCTGGGTTTTTATGGGTGACAGGCTAGATTAATGTCTTCTTCAGAAACTTACTTGCCTTGTAGTTTTATTATATATGGATTGTACTGAAATTCCATTTAGCACATAACAAATTTCATCTTCACTGCAGATGTCACTAAATGGGTTTTGGATTACTCTATTCTAACACTGCAAAGTCTAAAGAAGGTAACTTTGAATTTGCAGGAAGTACTTCTGCTTTAAAAAAWTTAAGGTATGAGCTGTGGACATAATGGGTGAAGAAGAAGTTAATTTCATTAAGTTACAAATATGGTAGCTTTCCAATTTTAAGCATGGATGAATAATTTTAGGATTGTGAAGAAGAAAGGTAAAGCTAGTGTTTAGTTCAGATAGAACTTTGTCATCATATTAACAATAATGGAATGAAGTTCTATTTGTAGAGTTTGTGYGAAAATGGTGTTGTCTGTGTACAATTTTTTTTTTTATACACTGGGGTGAATGTCTTGCAGAAAATCTTGGTAAAAGTAGAGTAGGATGTTAAAAACCTACTAACTTTGTAATGATCTTATACAGCCTGTTAAAAGGACATGCTGAATGACTGTGCCTTCTCCAGCCCTGCACAGAAGCAGTTAAAAGGAACTTGTTGGATTTGATTTGTTACCTGAGTGGTTTTAGTGATACATTTCTTTAGGAACTCAAAGCCTTTGCAAGTACAGGCTGATCCTTCCCTTTTTCATGGGTTGTCACAGTAGTAGGACATTCCYAGCTTTCTTGCTGAGTGTATTTTGGCACCCCCTCAGTGTTTCTGCACCTAGTGGCTGTGTGCTATTAGAGGAGAAAASCAGTACTTTCAAGAAGACAAAGTATGTATCTGTTAGTTGTGTTTTTAAGGGAGGAGATTTATTATTCTGTGGTCTCTGTTACTCTCCACAGCAGTCCTTACCATTTCATTTAACTTTTTTTCAAGTGTTTGATTTTGCTAATGTGCTTCAACTTCTGTGCTTAACATTTAAAGAGATACCTATTGAARCACAAAAGGACCGATTAAAGGAAGCAGCAAAATCAATGTGGGTTGTCCGTGACCGGTCAAGTTAACCACTGGTGGTAAAACACGCGTTTAATCCATAAGAGGACCATTTATGAAGTCCTGCAAACATGTTCAGTCRGGGTCTCTGAGAACTTACTGTGGGCATGAGTTAATATTCTGCATGTAGAGGCTTTCTAGTCTCTGCAGGATATTCTGTGCTGGTTGAAAGCAGTATCAGGAACAAGCTGTTGTGAGTGCTCAAATGTCAGCAGGCTAGGGGGTGATAAAGCCCTTTATCCTACAAGCAAGAGGTTTATAAAAGGTCATCTCTAGCAGAACAGGTGGAAATAAAAAACTGCCTTTGAAGACTTGTGAGAGAAGTAATCTTTATTCTGCTAGTTTTGCACCTACTGGGATTTCAAATTTCAAAAGCAGCTTGATCCCAGTTCTATACAGTCCYAAGTCTGGCTTCAATCCAGCTGTCTAACAAGGAGACATCATTTAGAAGCAGTCTGCAAAATGTCAGCAAGATTGGGACAAAGCATTGTTTAGTCCTTGCCTTCAGTCTGGCTCTTCATACAGCTGGGCTGTTCCTAACACAAAGCTAAAAAAGTTATTAAGACCTCAGTACAGGATTTTATTCTCACTTGAGGTCTGGAGTATTTGCTCTGTGTTTTCTTTAAACCAACTCAGTTTTAGAAATTCTGGGGGAAAAAACTCCCAAATCTCCAAAACCCCCAAACTGCCGCCCCTGCCCCTCCCTTTCCCCCCCAAACCTTGGTAAAAAGTATTTTGTCCTTGCACTAGTGCTTTAGTTTGTCTTGAAAACAGTTTCAGATTCTGTTCCTAGATTTAATTTTAGTCTTCAGCCGTGTCCATTAGGAGGCTGTCACGGGGCTCGTGGTCCATGTTACTGAAGGATTGCTTTTATATGGATGCAGCAGAATACTTACTGTGTACCAAGTCAAACGGTGACTGGAAGCACTGTGCTGTTTCTCACATGATTGTAGTCTGTTTTCTCTCTTTCTCTTGGGACTTGCCTTAGTCAATGATTCCACAGCTGTATAGAATTTTGTGGGGTTTTAGTCCAACTTTGTCTTCCACAGGTCCTCTCAGAGCATCATAACCAAAAAAGGAGTAAGTTATGGGGAAAGCCAGGCGGGTGGATATATATGAAAAGCCAGAGAGACGTGCTTAATTTAGGATGAAGAAAAAGGTATCCCTTTTGTTAAATATTGTGTCTAGAAAATACACCAAGAATCAACATTCATTAAGGGATTATGTATTTCAAAGTCTGTATATGTTACAACTGATACACAGTCAGAGGAATGTATTCCAGCTTGAATTTTCTGAACATATTCTATTTTTTAATTAGTTAGCAGTCCTGTTCTTATGATCAAACACCTGAAGGGTGTTTTAGCTGGAGCTGTTACTGTTTTAAAGGTAGTGAAGTTACTTAGTGTGTTTTGTGTAGATTATTGCTTTTGTCTTTCCTCATTGGCACTAATAGTCTGGTAAAAGGGACTAAAGTGTGTCTCAGGCTCGTTGTTACATGGCATTACTGTATTTTCTTTCTTAGGAGCTTGTTGTCCAGGTAGATGGTACTGTGGAAAGACTGACCAAACAGTAATTCACTTGAAAATACAAATGTGTCAAATTTTTGGATCCCTTTGAAAGTTACCATCCAGCTGGCTTCTAAGCATTGAAGTTATTTGTTATCTTTATTATTTTTAATTGATTTTTATTTATTTTTTATTAAGATTGTTGCAAATACCATGTTATTTGGGTTATTACTGTAAGAGAAGTTAACCACTCTTTAAAGTCAGGAATTTCAAAGTCAGTAATTTCCCTTTTGTGATGAAAAACGAAGTAGTTGTTAAACTGGGATGTTTGTGCCTTTTGTTTTCTTGGGTTTCTTGGTGGCAATTCTGAAAGATTAACTTCACAAACATACTCTGTTACTTTCTTCCCAAGGGTGATGGGGAGCAGGGGCCCTCATAGGATGCTTTGGTACTTGGTCTTTCTAGCAAATCCATAGCCCTGGGTTTACAGCAAAGGAACCACTGGTGACTGTTCCAGCAGAATGACTGGGATTATGGTAAATATTTGGTTTTGTTTAGCTCATGTGTGACTGCATCTTCCATTTACAGCAGACAAGGCAGTTGGCATCCTCCTTAACCGCTGTTGGTTAACTCGTGTTAGGAGTTGCTAAGGAGCAACTTTCTATACGTTTTCAGAATTGATTTGCCAAAACCTATCGTTCAAAATTCATGGATGGGTTGACTGTGTTGGGAGGCACTTGAATGAGAGAATTGTTCCAGTTAACTCCTTGTTTTTATTCGTATTTATTGTTTGAGGGTGCCGCTTGCAAGTACTTTGCTGATAGTTGTGGATGGCTTCTAAAATTATTTAACAGTCCTCTTTGTCTCTGATTGCTGGGGTAGGCTAGAGATTACCTGAAATTGATTGAAGCAACAGGTCATACATGTTTTGATTGAAGTAAGTAACCTCACAAAATACTTGGGCCTTTCTTGCAAAAAGTACGCCCCTAAGCTGTGTGCCTGCACTCCTTATGCAATGAACTGGGAGTAGCAAGTGGAGGGCTTCGTGATTTTTTAAGTCAGCCTATTCTGCCAGATGAGTTGTTCTGCTGTGCACGGTCCTGAAGTTTCACTCTGTCTGCACTAGAATTTGTTCAAAGAATCGCCTTAGCTGTACACTAGCTCAGTAAGAAATATTTCTTTGCGGCACAGTCAGTTTATAGTTGTGACTTTTTATCTGGCTGTGTGACTTTTAATGTTGGCACAGGACGGTGGCGGGGGGGGGGGGAGAAACGAGCTTGGGGGTTACTTGTGATCCCTCTGGCTATGTCCGCTTGATTTTCAAACACGCTTCACTCCAAATGATCTGAACTAAGAACTCCCTCTAAAAGTGAATTCATTTCCAGAAGTGTAAAAGGACAACGGAGGTTTTATTGAGACTCTGGTATCTCAGCTGGTAGATGAAAGCCATTAACAAGGCTCGTGTTGTGCCTAATTGAGTGTTGGCCAAAGGATGGGCTTCAAATGGCATCTAAAGGAAAAGTTGTGCTGTGGATACGTGGCTTTTCAAATCCACCTTATTTTTACTGTGAACGTTCACATGCATGTTTTAGAATAAATAGGATGTATGTGGAATTCATCCTAGTGCAGCAACTTTTGCATTCATTGACCTGTGTTAATTAACATCACCGTAATGCTTAATTGTAATCAGCACATTCAATGTCTCCTTTCTTCTGAGAGTTTTTCTGCAGCAGTATTTTTTATATTTAATAGAAAAGAGCAGTATTTATGTAGTATTAGTGGTTATTCAATGAAATCCCTTATGTAATTTTTGAGGCTAAGTCGGGTAGCAGAGACCAGACCATCTCTGAATGAAAACTGTGCTCGTGGTAGTTCCTACCCCAGTCTGTAGTTGAATTGTTACTGTGTATTAGCAGTATATTTGAAACTAGCAAACAGCACAAAAGAAAGTATAGAATGGCAGAGATTCTTTTGCCAAACTCTGCTTCTCTATTGCCAAATGGACCTTTGTTTGCCTGCAACAGTTCAGTCTCCAGAGATGAGAGCCTTGGCCACAAAGGGGACACCTGGTCCTCRCAGGTTGAGAGATGCAGTTTGTGCTATCAGTGCGGAGTAGGTGATCAGAGCACAAAGTTTAAGCTGTTTCTAGTGAGTAGAATATGCATTTGTTGTGTCATCTGGAAAACACATTTCTGTTCTGGGAAGTACTGGTGGGGGGCTGGCTGTCTTGTCCATATCTAGTATGGACGGGGGAGAGAGGCGCACAGACACACCGTGGTGGGGAGGTGGGGAGAGAACCGTCCCCTGCTCCCCCAGAGGAAGGAGAGGTGGTGTAGGCTGCACGCTTGCAATAGTATTGTGAGAGGTAGCCAAGGCAGGACAGAGCTGTGAAGTAAAAGCTCAGACGGTTGAATTATGAGTAAAGCATACAGGGTTTGGGGGCCGGCTAATTGTTAACCCTGCCTTTTTCCTGATGATGCTCAGCATTGTGGAACTGGATCAAGTTGCAAGTTAGTTGTGAACAGGCACCTGAACATGCAGAAATTGAAACCAGCAGGGAATTTCAAGTGTGAAATCGTCCCACAGTATGGAAACAGGTTTGAAAAAGTGACAGAAAAAACAGAGGAGTACCCAAGAGAGGGAGCCAGTGAGCTGCTGATGACTAATGCTAAGTGTGAGATGTTTTCTCTTTCTTGTTTTGTTTTTCTTTCTACATTGAAAATAACACATATAGTGAGACTGTTTGTGCAAATAGGACTGGTAACAAATACCTTAGATTGTAGAGGAAAGAAAGAAGTTGAAAAGTGCTTGGACTTGTTTTAGTTAGTTGTACTTGAAGTTCTTTGTGTAATATTCCTAAAGACAGCCTCAGAATTATTTTCCATTCTTTTTCCCTGAGCTCTTCTAAAAGACAGAAGTAACAGAAAATGGGGAAATAGTTGCTCTTCCCCCTTCAGAAGTCCTACTGCAGATGGGTTCTCTGATAGTCCAGGCAAGGTGTTCAATTGCTTAATGCCCTGTGTCTCCACAGCAGCTATTCCAAAAGCCCACTTGAGTCCCTTTGGGTCTCTGAAATACCCGCTCTGGAGGAAGTCTATGCCCAAAATGCATGGGGCCTCTGGGCCAGTCACAATGGGATGTTTCTTCCACTCATTTCCAGTCAGGCTCACCTCAGCTTCCAACAGGGTCTGAGTCCTGTGATCCCCCTGTCACCCCAACAATAGAAACAGATTCTGCTCCCACATGTTGCGATGGGATTATTGTGCACTGTGCACCAGTGTCGACCAAGGCCTCATATTTCTGTGGTTCTGATGTGCCAGGCCATCGGATCCACACAGTCCAAAAGATACGGTTCTCCCTGGCCTCTACCTGGCTAGAGGCAGGACCCCTCTAGTCCTGGTTATCATTCCCTCCCTGGGCATACATTCTAGAGGTTCCGTCAAGAGGATCGGACATGTCATCTTCCCTTCCAGTATGCCTGGCATCTTGGCTACGGGCAACTGGAGCTACTTCCATTCTGGTGGAACTTCCTCTCTGAGTCTTGCCCTCCTTCAATTCACGTACCCGTGCTGCCAGGACAGACATGGGTTTTCCACCCCACCTCCTCATGGTTTCCCCATGAGGTCACACAGGAAGAACCACAGCTCAGCTTGTGGGGTGTACCCTCTCTCCCTAGCTGGGGGATGTCTGCTTCTGGTAACAGGGCTTCTGGTCCGTACTGATGAGATTTGAAGAAGGTTCTCTTCAATCTCCTTCCTGAGTTTCTGGTGAGTCTCCTCAATCTTGTTTTCCATTTTCTGTAGGCGTTCTGACAGACGTGTTTCCACAGCTGAGATTCTTGCATGTGTTGGGCCATGCACGGTATCTGCATATGCCTGGAGCTTCCTTGCCATAGCAATCACAATCTCATCCCCCTCATTCCACTTCATCATTGCTAAAGCAGAGGCATATTCTTGTGGCCCAAGTCGTACGAGTTTTAGCCACATCACTGGTGTACATTTTACCAGGTCTGGACTCTTAATTGTTTGGTCATCTGAGAAAATGATGTTTACCACTGCCAGTTCTTTCAAGCATTGAATCCCTTGTTCTGTGGTCTTCCATGGGGTTTGCTGCACCTGGAGATCTTTTGGGCACAGGTATCTTTCCTTCACACTTCTTAAGAGCTGTGTCCAGAGACTGAGAGCTTCGGGCCCCTTTGCCATCCCTTGGTCGATACCTGCATCACGTGACAGGGATCCCAAATGCCTTGCTTCAGTATCATCCAGAATTATCACGTGTGGCATCCCAACCAACTTAACATAGATTCATCAGACTGTCGGGTGTAATCCTTTCTTAGGCCGTGAAGGTTTTCTATGGACAGAGACTCAGTAATGATTTCTGGTTCTGATTCCTCTGCTGGCTGTGAGGATCCTGGCTCCCCATGATCACCCACTGGGAAAATTGGTTTTGTGTTTCCTTTTCAGGACAGGTGCAATTGCTATTGGCTTAGGCTTGCTGTCTGGTTTAGCTGCAGCCTGAGTGACTGGGGTGTCTGCTGATTCATCCTCCGGCCCCTCTGGCTGTATCTGCTGCCCTACAGTATCCAGCAGCGTGCGATAAGCATTAGCCAAGGCCCAGCATATTGCAATGAGTTTCTTCTCACTAGAGTTGTCATTGCACTTCTCTCTCAGATATTTCCCCACCTCAGCTGGGTTCTGAATTTGTTCGGGGGAAAAAGTTCCAGGGCACTGGGGCAGAGAATTCCTTCAGGGTTCGGCCTGTGTCCCCCCATACCCCACACCACTCAGAATTTTACACGCCTGGGGCAGGTGTCTGGTCAGCCCTGCTAGAAATCTCAGCCCTGATTCTAGACAAGCTGCAGACTGTATAGAGGAAACCTACCAGATAAAACACCAGGAAGGTGGTCTCTTTGACATCCATGGGAAACTGAACATTCTCAAAAGGTGACGTGCCAGATCTGAAGGGGAAGAAGGAGATGAAGGGCTGGGAAACATCATCCCCTACTTTTCCCCTAACTGACTGGGTGTAATTACTAACAAACCCCTAGAGCAGGCTACCGAGACTAGGACGGAGAAGCAACAGAGCATATACATTTTCAACAGCTCCCAGTACCTCTGTTAACCTTCTATAAACCATTATTACCAAGCACATCAATGTAGCAATCCTGGTTCATATCCCTGGTCTCTAAAAGTTATATACCAGGGACAAAATTATCCCTATCTGTGGATAGACAAACATGCCTAGGGACCAGAGAGAGATTATTACATCAAACAGCATGGTGACTACTGACCACTGTACCCCAATACAAAGTGCTTAAAACCAGAATGTAATTATTACTGTTTTTTTCACTTTCTCCAGCCCCACATTGGGCCCCAAATTTTGTCTTGGTTTGAGACATGTGTAGGGGGAAACGCTCTGGAAGGAATGTCTCCTCCCCAGGAGTCAGGTTTCAGCACTCCCTCCCCCACCAATACGAAAGGAATTTCTTGGATAAAAGTGAAAAAAACTGTTTATTTAACAAGCAGAGTGCTGGCAAGACACAGGAAACAAATGAGTAATGTTAGATAATAAACCTCCTTGATGCAGAGAAAGCTGGTGGATTCAGAGTTCTTTTCTGTAGCTGGCTCAGGCCCTCCCGAGGTCTGAGGCTGGGATGTGGCGTCCCT